>VHKM01000890.1:0-113189 GCA_007210695.1 Neogobius melanostomus
GCCACTTTTACGTGCTCTCTCTGTCTGCTCCAGAGCAAGCTCTCAGTAATATGGCCATCATCGGCCATTTCTGCGCTCCACCATGGCAGCCGCTCCTCATGTCTTTCTTGTCCTCATGACAGGGCTATCATCAAGGTGCAGTTGGGGCATCCTGGCCACAGAGAAACAATGGTATGAAACATAATCTAATAAAAATTTAATTCTGTATCTGTTTTCTACCTTGAGCTGGCCCTGGACGTTCCTGAGTGTTTCTGACTTCAGCTTGTCTCTGTCTTTGCGGCTCGACTGAGTATCCTCATTCTTCGTTCAGGCTCCCTCCATGCTTCTTCTGATCTCCAGTAGCATTCATTCTCTGCTCCTACCTCAAATCCTAGATGTCTGCATGGAGTCAATGATTCTCTGGCTGGTTCCTCTTGACTGTCTCCATCCTCCTCGTCCGTTCTTCTGACAAGCTTTCCGTCAATCTCCCTTTGACCTGGTTCAACTCCAGTTGGACATCGAAAGAATCTTGGGCCTCTTCATGTTCCAGGTGTGCCCCTAGAATCCACTATTGTACTTGTATTAATCATTCATTCCTAATATGAAATAACATTTACAAATTGGCTATATAACACAATTTCTCTATGAAAAAACCGTTACCTCAGCTTCCTCAAGGAAGTCCTGGATTCAGATTTAGTTTCAACTGTCCTTCTTTGGACTTTTCCAGCTCATGAATGCTCTTTCCAGTCTCTCCGATCTGCTAGTCAAGTCAGAGATCTCCTCTAAATAGGAAACAAGCATGAGCACATTGCTTATTGTGCAGCTAACAATAATTGTAATAGTGTTTGTATACCCAAAATGTTTGGTGTACATTACGCGTGCAGGTTTCTTGTTCCGTCTCCTTCATTGTCTCCAGGTGATCCAGGGTCTCCTCATAAGAGTTCTCAATCTTAAAAAGTTTCTGTACTCAGAGACCGAGCCTCTTTCTGGGCTCCCTCATCAGTTCACTTGTCCCTCCTCATACTTCCTGCTTCCACTTGAGAGGAACCTGGAAATTCATATTTGAGTTTAGCATGAATGTTATGAAGAACATCCATCTTTTTTTTTTGTGTGTTTTTATTATTCATTGTTTTACTTTGTTCAAAGTTCCTCTGCTTCTTGTCCAGATTGGCAGCCAAAAAAGCATTACTCTCTCCACATCAATTCATATAGTCGCTCCACCTCACCCTGGCATCCTCGTTGGTCTTCTCCAAAGATGCACACTTTGAGTTCCACAGCCTCAATGCATTTCTTCACCTCCCTGCAGGCGCTGGGGCCAAGTTTTTTTCCTGTGATGAAGGTAAATAAGAGACACAAAGAGAAATAAACTTAATATTAACGATCATCCTTGAGTTTTACTAAAAACAATCATTCCACTTACTTGGGCCTCGCTTTCCACTCTCTTCATGTGCGCTGTATATGGCATAGTGCTCTGATTATTCTTAGCTTCTCCAACTGAGCCACTTACACTTGTTGGCCTTGGACATTCTCTCTTCTGGAGCTCAGCTGCCTCCGCTCCTCCTCAAACTGCTCTGAGTCTATGTACACAGTCGTGACGGGCAGAACTGGACTCCAGTCTTCATGGGCATTCTTGGTGCCTATAGTATCAATATATTATCAGTGTGCTAGCAGTTCAATTTGAACATATTCCTTGATTTTACCTGGTCTAATGTGATGAAGATTGTTTCATACTTGACGTTCTTCTCAACGTGTCTCTTCAGTTCTTCAATCTGTTGAAGTGAAAGCCTTGGCGCCTTCTGTCAGCTGAGAAAACAAGAGCTTCCTTCTCCTCAATTGACGAGAGAACTGCACCTGTAATTGGCGCAGGCCTGAATTTAGTTCATTTCCGATGGGATTCAAAAACTAAAACATGTTCAGTTATGGCACCGTACCCAATTCTCTGTCGGAGCCTGGCCTCTTGGCACTAAAGTCATTCAGCCTGGCGGACATTCTCATCGTTTTTGCCCTTGAGCTCACTCAACTGGTCCCTCAAGAGTTTTCTGCACATTTTCTGCCAATTGCCCTGTTAGGATACGAATATGGTTTAAAAGTTTTACTAATAGTGACAGATCAATTTTTAAAGTCACAGAGAGGAGCAGTTTACCCTAGACTTAGCCACACCCCTCCATGTTGCTAGAGAAGGTCATCAATTTCAATTTTGTACTCAGCTCTTCCTCCTTTCTCCACTTCTGCTTTGACAACGCTGGAGGTTGTCGATCTTGCTCTCCCACTCAGCAAACACTGTCGGCCTGCTTTCTTGCGCAGAGCTGAAGCCGTGGCTCATGCTGTAGAAGTGGACTCTTCAAGACACGACGCAGCTTTCCTGGAACTCAGCCTCAACTTTCTTGTTCATCTCAATCTGAAGCAGCTTGTGGCTCCACCAGCTTCCTCAAGTCGTTCACTGATCTCCTCGAGTTCTCTTGAGAGGTTCCTGCTCTCTGCTCTCCACTTTTGCATCGAGCTGCTCTTCAGCCTCAATCTCCTCCTCCAGCTCCTCAATACGAGCCTACATTTCATCACAGATACGATAGATAACACTTTCCTCGTTGAAACCAATATGGTCAATCTGAAGCAGCACACGTATTACCGTGAAGCTCTTTGATCTTCTTCTGAAGTTGGGCACCAAGAGACTGGCTCATCTCAATCTTGCTGAGCAGCTGGCTAGTCTCAAAAGTCCCTTCCTAAAAGAAAGTACAAACTTTCTCATTTTTTGTGTATTAAACAAAAGACCAGTTGATTAAAATGTAAGAATACTTTTTGATCTTCTCATTCAGATTGCCCTGCTTGTCATTTTCCGGTCCATGATGGATCCTGGCCGTTTCAGGTCTCCCTCCAGCTTCCCTTTTGGGCTCTCTCAAGGTCCATGTGCGGAGCTTCTTCTCCTTGCTCCAGAGAAACCCTCAAGCTATCAAACATGTATATTTTAATAAGTGAAGATAATACCATAATAGTTTTATGACTATAAGCAGTATATATGATAAAACGTTGAAAGACCTCACATCATCGACTTGCTGTTCCAGCTTTGGTCTTGGCCTTGTTCAGAAGTGTTGACTTTTGTCTTCCTCTGCTGAAAAGGTCATCCAGAGTTTTTGCTGGTGGGACTCTGGAGAGCTTTCCTTCCTCTTTGGTCAGCTTGGCAATAGCCTCATCTTGAAAGATGCCATCTCCTCTGTAAGGTTTTTCACCTGTATGTAATTCAGTATTGCATATTTATGTATTTTCCATTAATATCATTATACCAGTGACACTTTAAATTATATAAGACTTGTTCTCAGTGGCAATGTTTCTCTTCTCACACTTAGCCAAGTGAGCTCCAAAGTCGTCGATGTCTTCCTTTCAGCTCAAGCATTCATTCGCTCACAGCTTCCTCTTCTTGCAGTCAGCTCAGCATTGATTTCCTCCTCATCCTCCCAGTCTCTCAAGTTGTCTCTTTGAGTTTGGCTTCAAGTTCGGACTTTGTGTGCTTTTTATGGACCCCTCGACAGCCTCTCTCTGCATCGAGAGAGGTTCATGCACCCATCTATATAAGATAGACATGCATAAAGATGAACATTTAGGATCTCACAGAGGTTTTCTTTAAATGACTAATGTTCATTTTCTTGCTGACTCGATGCCATTTGCCTGCTGGCAGATCATTCTTTTCCTGCACGAGGGATAACCATTTTTCTCCTCACTCCTCTTTCTTACCAGACGTGCCAAAGGTCAGTCTTCATCTTTTCTATTCTCCTTCATGTTTCGGAGCTCCTTCTCAGTCTCAGCGCTCTGCAGGAGAGGCTTGACTTGAAATCAAGGTCATCCATGGCCAGTTTTGAGCATTCATGAAGGAGCGGACATTGTACTGGATGGTATAGATAGCGTCTCTGTAATAGCAGAAAAGAAAGTGAATCATATTTCTTGGCATTATGAATTCTTTATAGAATTTAAATCTGTACCCTTTCTCTCATCATCTTGACAAAAACACCTTCCTCATAACATAAGCCTCTGCAGAGAGCCTGAGTCATGGTCACCAGCGAAGCCAGTTTCTCAATCTCCTCATCTCCCTCCAGCTGACCTAGCAACCCAGCTTTGAAGAACAGCCAAATTACAACATTGAGTAATAAAACATTAGTAAATAAATAGATATATCACAATAACATTCTAAACTGAATATAAGACCTTGTGTGTCCAAACAGAGTACTGAAGTGTGTCCACATTCAAGGAGCCAAGCAGCTTCTCTGTAGCTTTCTGTTGTCCATGAAACTGTCCAACAGGGATGACACTGGCATTCCATACTTTTGTATCTGAAAGAAAGTTGTAATTTTAGTAAATCCGCTTCTTTGTTTTTGCTTTCACCTCTTCAATTGAAATGTGTAAAAAGTACTCTGCTTAAAGTCACCAGAGAAGACCTCTGCTGGCGAAACCTTCGGCATGATTCTGAGCCCTCTGCAGCACACCAGTACAACTCATTGGTTGGATGACCAGTAAGTTCTCCATAAGACCTAATAAGTTGAATGTAGAATAACTTTTTATTATTAAATAATGAATTCATAGATCAGCACAGATTCCACTATGAAACCTTTAAAAAAAGGGATACCCACCTGGAGTTTTAGTTTATTGGGAATCAAGCAAACGTACATAAGTGAGGGTGAGTGCTCTCAAGTTGGTCATCCAAGCTTTGCCCAGTTCTCCTAAATATCATAAATATAATGAATTATGATCACATTCCTTATGTGAATATCACATCAAAAGATGTAAAAAAACATACCCTCTGAAAGTGCAGACACAGCCGGAAAGAACCACCCTTCTTCTTGCACCTTCTGCAAGCAGCAGCTAGTCAGCATTCAGCTATAACAATAATAATTGTATTCTTATCTGTGTAATATCATGTTCCAATGTTGTAAAAATGCAAAACTTACCGTTCTCCATGGTGGCATACAGGAAAACCAAAGTTTGTTTGAAGCCTTCTGGTAGAGCTGAATAGACTGAGGTCGTTCGAGGTCCTTTGTTCTTTTGCCTAGCCAGCCAGTGATATTGTAAGTCAAACTGCTGCCAGCATAGTGGACCAGGGAAAGAATGAGCCCTCAGTCCTCCCTTTGCCTGGTTTAGGTGTTTTTCAAAAGGCTTTGCTCTTGCCCAGAATGCTGGTCATCGCGCTTTGTTTCTTGATTATGTTGTATCAGAGGCCTTGGGAACAGTGCACTCCTCCTCAAGGATGGAGAAGATTTCCCATTGGCTGTCAAGAATGATCATATGTTTGTAAAATGCATGACTTTTTAATTCATCGTTAACAGAATGTGTCCGCGATTACTTCTCAATTAAGCGTCAAGTCAGGCCCCGGCCAAGTCCAGTACCTGTGAAGTCAAGTGAACTCCCCGGAATGCTCCGTGTCTGTACTCCTCTTCTCCAAGGACAAACATGGTGTGTTTGAAAAACTTGTTGCAGTTTTCGTTGGTGAAGTTGATGCAGAGCTGCTCCAAGCTGTGTATCTACATAATCAAGAGTAAACGTACTAATTTATGCTAAGCAATGTGAGGTAAACCTGTTTCCATAATAGTTGATAAACTCTTAATCAAAGAATCTCAAATCCAGCAATATCCTCAGTACACTCCGAAATGTAGAAGTTTCTTGCTTGCTTAAGTGTGCCGAATCACTCATTAATACAGGATAAACCATCCACAAGAACAATTTTCGTCATAGATAGAGCTGCACAGAAGCACTGACAGAATGTGGCGACCTTGAACATAGAGGAAGAACGTAATAAATCCAAAGTAAGAGAATATGTGTGCATTATTATTGTTTTTATTCAGTAAATGCTTTTAGCCTGTTGGGTACGGTTTGACCTTTGGTCACCAATCTCATTTCCGACTTTTGAACTCTTGGGATAGCACAATGCTTTAAGCATATCTGCTGAAGTTGATACCAGAGGTAGCAGATCTTGTCAGCCCTCTAAAAGGTTAAATAAATTAGGTTAAATATTAGTGAAAACATGTTGTAAACATAGGATATTGTAACCTTCCATTAGTAAGCTGTCAAAGCTGATTCTTATTGGTTATAATTTACACCTCAGTTGCCGTCAGGCTCAGCTCTGCTCCTCGCGGCTGCTCTGCTTGAATTTCAAACTGCAGTGAGCATCACAGGCACCAGTCCCAGCTTGTAGATGTTAAACTTCCTCCTGCGTCAGTGTGAAAGCCAAGATATCAATGGCAGTTTGCTGAAAAGGATTGAGCGAAACATTTATATCTTCTTTAAATTGTAAACTGTATGCACAAGCAAACAAAAGATGTGCACTGTGTGGGAAAATAACTCTGATTAATGTACACCACTCTACACTGCCCTCATGGTGGTGCTGCATTACAACAAAAGCTAAAATCCATAAGCTGTTAGGTATATACAACCAATGATGTTTCTATTGAAAGTCTCTTGCTTGAACAATGCCAGTCTGCCAGCATATGATGTGACCACATTAAACCCTCTCATAAGAAATGCTGCATATAAAGTTATGATGAGACGTCATGGTACCACAAAATGAAAATGATAACTGTTCTTTATTAAGCCCGAACCTTAGCAGTATCAGGGTCCAGCTCTGTGTTTTGGAGAACCTGGAGAAACTGCTTATACAGACTGCACCTATAGTGTGGTATACTCTGCGTCCATCTGCCTGTCTGCCTGTTTAACTTGTTTTGTATTCAACCCTTTAAAATCTGAGACAAAGACTGTATTGATAATTGTTCATGTTGATGTTGTATTTTCTCCTTGTACATCAATTGCAATGAAACTCCTCCACATGCATCGATGCTCTGACGTAGATTCACCCTGGCTGATCATCGGGTAGTCGTAAGGGTTGGTGGTGAGTCAAAAAGGGCCTTGATGTATAAATATTTAAAAACGCAGTTCAAGTAAAGTGAACCAGAAACCTCTGTACTAAGCATGTGACACTATGTGACATGGCATACCCAGCAGCTGAGGCTGGTGCCTGTCATGAGCTGGTAGAGAAGATGTGATAGCTCCTCTCATGCAGACCAGCTTGGGAAGGTCACAGAACACGGGACTTATCCAGCAAGGTCTGTGGAGTAAACATTAAGAATAAATTCCATCATTTGAGTAAGTATCCCTAATTAAAGTTGTTGTTTTTTGTCTGTAATGATATTAAAGGTCACGGTTGCAATTTGTGTAGCTTTATCATGTGTCGTAAACTAGCATTACCCTTTTTTCGGGAATGGTATAAGGTACATGAGTTCGAGTGATGTAAATCTTACCAATGAAATTCCATCTTGAAAATTGGTCCATTCTATTATGATAAGATAGTGCATATAAGCCAATGTTTTTGCTGTTTGTTTCCTTGCTGTTGTTTTGGTTCATTTGTACTATATTCCAAAAATGAACATAGTAAATTTGTGAAATGTACTTTTTTATTGTATTGATTTTTGGGGATAGGTGCTCATAAGCTTTTTGCTTCAGCCCACTCCTTTTGGAAGGGCAGAATGTTATACTGCTCAAATAAACAATACACTAAAGGTTCTATAGCAAAAACAGATGGGGTGTGTCGCTTAAAAAATAGAAGTAGATTGTCCATTTGTTTTTTAAGATTTAGTGTAATAAAAAAATATGAAGTCGCTTTTTTTTGAACACACATTTCCTCATTTTAAACTTACTATGTTTTCAAAAATATCATGCTGAAGCAAGCCTTGCCAGTGGTGCCAAAATGAAATCCTGATGAACTTAACCCTGAATTTGAAAGAAATGTTAATGAACTCCATGGTTTGATATGTGTAAACTTTAGTCCTGACAGGTGTATACTCACGAAACGAGAGAAGTTGTCATTCCTCACGATTTTGGCATTACTGTAAGACTGCCACAGAAGGGGTTGGCAGCGGACAATCTGAATCTTTCAATGAGATCCCTGAAATGGAGATGTTTGGGTGCAACTTAACCCCCCTCAATAACTGTATGTATTTGTTTGTCTGTATTGGTCAGGCTTTAAATCCTGTATTTTTGCTTGCCGCAACCAGGTGCAGGGCACCCTTTTTAGCTCCAAGTGTGCAATTGTTTTGCAAAGGTACTGATGACTACCTTGTGTGACAGTTTTTTTCCGGCACGGGATTCTCCTCCGCTGGTTTAGGAGAAGCATATTATAAAGCAACTGAAAACCTTTTCAATTATTCTTATCGTGCCTTCTCTACTTACGTAATCAGAACAGACCTGTTCTCACGTCTGAAATATTCATTTGAATATTTTCAAAATTAAATGTTTTCTTATATATTTGTGCATGTTTTCCTGAATATTTTAAACTTTTTAAGTCTCACCAGTCTCATGAACTGAATTAGGGCATTGTCAGAGATGGAGAAAGATTGGGGTGGGGCCTCAATCCTCTTACTTGCCTCTGGTAGGCTTGATAACACAGGTTTCATCGTATACTGGGAAACCACTTGTAGGGTTTCACTCACGACGCAGAAAGCCAAGAGTAGGTCTGAAACAAGGCAAGGCAAGTTTATTTTGTAGAGCAATAATTCATAACATAAGACAACTCAACGTGCTTCACAGTGCATAAAAATTACAATAAAGCAGATCAAATCAAATAAACATCAACACGTGTTTAGTCCCTGACTCTGGGAACCACCAGGATGAAGCCCTCCCTGAAGTTCCTCAGGGCCTGAACAGTTCATAATGGCTCAAACATGTCAGAGTGTATTGTCCTGTACACAAGCAGAGCGTTTAATTCTATTCCCTCTGAGCGAACAAGGAAGCCAGTGCAGAATTTCCATCTCAGAGGCCAAAAAACTTGTCCCGTAAAGAAAGCAAATTCTTGTTGATATATCTCGATCAGCTTTCATAAGGAGAATGTTTGTGTTACTCCCCTCACCATGTTGACAAGATTGTTGTTGGCTGCTTCGCACATGTCAAAAGTTGAAAAAATAAATTTTGTTAAAAGGGCATAAAAATGATAAAAAGTCTTGGTCACTTAAAAGAAGAGAATAAATCATATCCAAGACATTGTGCAAAAATAGAATGATAAAAAGTAGGCAGCAGCAGGACAAGCGAGACACGTCCTGCACTCTCGAGAAGGCAGAAAGTAGTAAGAATAAACACAGAAGTAATGATGTGTAGTTCTGTTGGTCTCCGTGTGGATCTACTGTAGATGGTGAAAACTTACGTAGATCATCACATGAGGCATAACGCTCTTTGAGGTTACAACACAGAGGCCTCATGAGGTGGTCATCATGACCATGTCCTCCATCTTGTCATAGCTTGGGAAGGGTTTCTGGGGTGGGATGTCGTCCTCTTTAATCAACGAACACTCTAAAGACGGTACATTTGCATATTACATCTTCACTCGGTTCAAAACTGTTTGAATTTAAGGAATATTGATTCATTTTGGAAATAATAGAAATCGTGCCTTTGCAAAGCCGGGTCCTCAATCTCACATGTGGCTTTAACCACCCTCTCTTTGGTGACTTTACATTTTGAGGTAGCATCTCAGCCTTGGTCGATCAAAAGAAGGCTTGTTTTGGCATCTGAAGGGGAGGGTTTGGACTCAGCCTCTCCTTCTCTGGCTTCCGGAGGTAAAATAGCCGCCGGGCCATACCTGCTCCATCTCTGCGTCCGTCTCAGTTGCACGAGGTTGTGTCTGTACAAATTATTTATGACGTCAATAAACAATTCTGTTTCAACAAAATGTTCAATCTAATAGTACCTTTTCTAATTATCAGAAAAAATGACGCTCTGGCCGGGTAGATGTCAACTGGCTGGTGTCATTAAAAGAACACAAATATTAAAAGCATTAAAATCAAGAACAGTCCATTTTTATAGAAAAAGAAAATAGTTCATTTGCAAAACAGAAAAGTACCATTGAAAAAAAATGCTTGTAATTTGTCTTTGTGTAGAAGTGTCCCGAGCTCATTTAGTGCCATCACTTGTACTCAGAGGTGGTCGAGCAGCCAAAGTATTTACTCAAGTAAGAGTAACGTTACTTTAAAATAACTTTACTCGAGTACAAGTAAAAAGTAGTGACCCAAACAATTACTCAAGTAATTGTAATTTAAAAGTACTTGGAGAAAATGATACTTGAGTACTGTAAGTAACTGAGTAACTGCTATAGTGAAAAAGTTAGAGGTGGTGCGCTTGCTAACGCTTTAATAATAAGAAATTTATTTTCAATGACGCCATAAATTGGGTGAAACAAAACATAAAATCAGGTGGAAATCGTGATTTGTGAAGAAAATTCCAAGAAAATGGCAGAATAACTCAATAATTCTAAGAACAAAGAGGAACTACATCTATTAAGCTTTTGCCGCTTAATATTTACTCACAGTGGAAAAAGTGACAATTATGTGTCTCAGTAAAAAACAGATACTTCATTATAAATTTACTACCCCTCGGCTTCTTCTTATCAAATCCACACAATTCAGTTTCACAAGTAGTGTTACCTGTAGAGTAACACAAATCCATGATTGTAACCTTTGTCTCTGATCAGCGAAATGAGAATGACCTCTTCTTTAGTAATGTATTATTTTATTTGACCTTTATTTAACCAGGAAGTCCCACTGAGATTAAGAATCTTTTCAGGGGAGTCCTGGGCCCAGAGGGGAACTTATTGTACATGTTTTTAGTGGTAGGGAACCCGGAGGAAACCTACGCAGGGGAACAAGCAAACTCCACACAGAAAGGCCCCATCCAGGTGGGAATCGAACCTGGACCGTCTTGCTGTGAAGCACGAGCGCTACCACTCTACCACCATGCCGCAGTTGTGCTGTTGTGTGTGATGCTTAAGTGTGTGTGTGTGTGTGTGTGTGTTTGTTTGTTCTTGTACTTGTGACATTATGAGGACCAGTTGAGTTTGGACATTTTTGTAAAGTGAGGACATTTTGGGTGGTCCTCACTTATTTGAAGGACTGTTTGAGGTCAATATGTGGTTTTAGGGTTAGGGTTAGAATTGAGTTTAGATTAGGTTAGGATTAAGGTTAGGGGCTTAGGGTTCAGGGTTAGGGTCTGGGTAATACATTATGTCTATGAGTGTCCTCACTAAGATAGAATTACAAACATGTGTGTGTGTGTGCGCGTGCGTGCGTGTGTGCGTGCGTGCATGTGAGAGAAAGAGAGGGGATGTTGAATCTGATCTCAGGGCATATCAAATAAAGTAACCTTGAAAATGGAGGATTTATCTGTTATTGCAAATGAACTTTTTCAATGTCTAATGGGAACAGCTGTAGAAGTAGACCGTACTTAGCTTTTTAATGGCTGGCCCTCAAATATAACAATAAACTATTTTATTTTATTTTTCTCTTCAAAATACACACTATATCACTTCAATTAAATGACATAAACAAGCACCAATATTAAAAACAACTCAATGATAACATTAGTCACATAAAGCTCCATGTGTTCACTCACCTGCCTTGGATGCCGTTCAGTTAAGAGCCCAAGTCTTTGCAGTGGTTTTATACAGACATCATCTGCCCCGTCAGCATATGAGGTCCATTTAATTTGGTCAGGAATTCTGCACACCATGTTGCTTCATAGTGATACATTACATCAACATCAGCAATCAGGTTTTATATTACTGAGTGTGTATCTTTGCTTTGTCTTTGCTCATATCATTACGGAATTATTAAAAATAAAATGTTTTCAATTCTATACATAATACACACATGTACATTGCATTTAATGTAATATATAAATGTAATAATGTGCATTTATATACTTTATAAAATAATAAAATACTGTAGATAGAAGTACATACATTTTGACTGTAATCTCTTTACACCAATGGTCTATTTATGACTTTATTCTGTTTGTTTTGCTTTAAATACTTAGTATCTTCAGTATGTAAAGTGGTAAACTATTAAAGTAAATGGATTTGGGTCACAGTGAACAAACTTGACTCCTGCTCGGTCTGATTTTACTGCCAGCAATGTTCAAATGTGGATGTGAATGTGAATCAACATGCCACGATATGTAGTTTCATGACACGCCAATATCTGAAATAATGACACTCATAAGACTCATGTACTTTCCTTTGAGAGCAGTAACAGGCTGCTAATGAATACACCCACGACGACTAAGTTTTCTAAACAAGACTGTAATTAAAGGGATTTCTCTGTAAGCCGAGCCATCTCAGCTCAGTTATTAGATTGACCAACTATTTCTGTGGTTGCACTGACTTTTGAATTTGTCGTCATGCCAGCATATCAAATGTTATGCTCTGGACCAAAATAAATGGGCCAACGGAATGGTAGAGAGCTATTTCTTTTTGTTTTTCAGTGTAACTGAAGCTTGTTATAAACTGGAACTTTAGTTTGATGAGGCGAAACATTCAACACTTAACCTACAGAGTACAGAAGATGACAACTCCTATACAACTGAGAGCCTACACAGACGTTATAAATACTTCCCAAACCATGACCAAAACAGGAGCAATGACTTTCTTGTTATGTCAGCTACAAGGCCACGACAGACCAGAGGGGCACATCCTTCGACTTATGAAAGCTTTGTTTCCAAAATGGGAGATAACATTTGGGGGCAGCAACGGGTACTGTTGTCCTGGGCCCCAGGACCACCAAATTATTTATTTTAGAAGAAAATAGTTTGACCCAGCGCACACACTGTATGTGGTTCCGCAGCAGGAAATTTACATGTCAATCTAGTGTTTTTCAACCACTGTGCCGTGGCACACTAGTGTGCCGTGAGCGATTGTCTGGTGTGCAGTGGGGAATTATCCAATTTCACCTAGTTGGTCTGAAAAATATGTTTTAAAAACAAATTAATTATTATCCACAAATAATGTGCCGTTTGAGTGTCTGTGCAGTCTAGTGATCTGCAGAGTCACCATGTAATACTCTTCCATATCAGTAAATGGCTGCAGGCAGCTCATTTCTTTGAGACAAGAGAATTAGTGATGCATGAATGCGACAGGGGCGGTTACAGTGGCATTGTGGCTAGCGAGGCTATATGGTGTTCCTATTCAAGAAACATTACTGTTGTTTGTTTGCCTCATGATTTTTCAACAACAAAAAATGTGCCTTGGCTCTAAAAAGGTTGAAAAACACTGATCTAGCGTATACTGTCGTTGTTGGTGTCAGGCCCATTAACGGGAAAAACAGGGCTAGTCAGGTGTGCAGAAAAAAAAGAAAAAAGGAAAAGAGAGACAAACCATAGAGGGGAACAAGAATATATGATAAAGTTCTTAAAGGGGGACAGAAGAGTGACAGCACCTCAGAGGAGGCTAAAAACTGGCCCCCAGATGCAGATGGTAGGGCCTTCCCCAACTATTGGAGCTATGTAACATCCCATATTGGTAGGGGAAAAAATGAAAGGGACTGGCTCATATACTGTAACTTAAAAAAAAGTCTGTTTTAGCTATGTATCTGAATGGAAAGGTGCTAGTAAGCGGCCATAACTTCGAATGCATGTAAACATCACTCCACTTCTTACTAGCAGGCAACACAGGTTTTTATCAGACTTAATTATGACATGGACATTTCCTTTATGTTACTTAATTTTTCACTTTTTCGTGTTGGTATTTTCATTAACACTACTTTAGACATCAATGAACTCCATCCAAGGCACCCATTTAGACAATTCCATGTTGACAGAGAAACATTAACAATGTAACATGTTCAGGAGAACCCGCAAAATAAAACATTTCCAGGTGTGTGTACCTGTTAATAGACCGAGTGTGTTTTTAGCTGCAGCGGAGCCTGTGTGCTTACTGAATTTGCCTGCGCCCGCTACTGTGCCTAAGGAGTCAATCCACCCGGTGTGTGGAGTCGTGTGTCGGCCCATTGGTTGTGTAGAGTGTGCCAGCTAGAGTCATTATTAGGCCCGAGCCGGACGCAGTCCCGGCAAGGGACTATTGATTCTGTGTGGTTTCTTATTATTATATTTTTTCTCCGGAAACGATCGTACTTTTGACCCGCTCAACGTTGCCGAAAACTCACCAAATTTGGCGGAGTCATTCGGATGGCGTGAAAATTTATGTAAATAGACGAATTGGCCACGCCCAAACAAAATGGCTCCACAGCGCCCCTCAAAGTTGACCCCCATACAAATGAAAACACGCGTTTTGGCCGTAGGCCCAAACCCTTGGGTACAGTGAAAGGGGACATCAGGACAAACCAAAACGCAATTGGAGCGCCACGCCCGGATGCACAGGGAGTCGGCCGTTTTGACTTTCAATTGAAAAACTGGCTGGACTCAACTTATGTTTTAACGAACTAGTCCCTGGTTTTTCATCCAAATAAAATCATACTTGGCACAGTGCATCTAGACATGTTGAACTTCAGAATCAGGCACGGTTTGTAAAACATTTCAACGGTCCCCTCATAACGCCACGGCGAAGAATGCTTACATTTCGTGTATTTTCGAAGACAGCTCACGCTCACAGGCATTGGCCAACAGAGCTCATATTCAAGTCACTAATGCACCACCCGAAACTGAACAGAACGCAGCCATTAACATATAGGCTGCTCCCAGGACAGCGCCCCTAGCTATACCTTGAAAACTGCAGTTTGGAATTTTTTATACAACTTTGCCAGTATGTTCTAAACACTGACTCAAACAAAACAATACATTACAGTCATGTCATATTTCATAAGATGTGGGCGTGGCCAAAGAAAATGTCTAAAAATGGCACATTATCCTTCATAATTCAAACATGCACTAAAACAGTGAGCTCATACTTGTGTCACTTGTGCACCACCCCAAGCTGAACAGAACGCACTCATTTTAGACCAACTTCACTACAGTATTTCACCAACTTTTCTATACCTTGAAAATTTTAGTTTGGACGATTTGTATGAAACGTTGCATGCATATTCTACACAATAAAACAAACAAAAAATATATTACAGTCATGTCATATTTTATAAGATGTGGGCGTGGCCAGGTCAATGTCTCAACAATGTATGTGACCATAGGCCTTGCTATGCCTGATGCAGTCAGACCTCGGAAGCTAAGCAGGGACGGCCCTGCAAGGACTTGGATGGGAGACCGTTTGGGAACACCAGGAAGCCTGGGAAATGTAGTGTGTGTGTGAGTGGTTGGTGGTGGTGGCTGATGTGTGCAGACTGGTTGCCTCGCTTGTCATCACCGAGTATGGAGTGAATGAATAATGCAAGAAATTGTAAAAGCGACTTTGAGCATCTGGAAAAGCGCTATATAAGACTAATGCATTATAATTATTATTATTAACAATGCCACGTTATCGTTTATAAATCGAACATCCATTGGAATATTGAGCTCACACTGGTATCACTAATGCACTAAACCAAGCTTCACAGAATGAACTCATTAAAAGACCAACTTCACCACAGTACAGCACCACCTATCGAAGATGTGGGCGTGGCAAGGACGCACAGGAAGTCATCCATTTTCACTTTTAATTGGAAATCCGTCTGGACTCATCTTATGTTTTAACGAACTAGTCCTTGGTTTTTCAGCAAAATCCGCTCACACCTGGTTTAACAGACTCTAGAGACACGGGGCTACAAAACACAGTAGGCTTTTTTCACATTCACCCTTCGGTTTTCAAATAGCGCCCCGCTCCACAAAATACATGCCTTTTTCCTGTACATTTCACAACACCTCGCAGGCATGCGCTCTATCCAATCTGGATCATATTGGCTGACATAAGGCCTGTTACGGTCTGAATTCATAGAGCTCAATAACTGCACGGTGCTCACCACTATAGCGCCCCCTAGCTATACCTTGAAAATTTTAGTTTGTACGATTTATATGAAACTTTGCAGGTATATTCTACACATTAAAACAAACAAATAAATATATTACAACATGCCTCTATCTAGCTTTGTTCTCCTTATATTTAGGCCCGAGCCGGACGCAGTCCCGGCAAGGGACTATTGATTCTGTGTGGTTTCTTATTATTATATTTTTTCTCCGGAAACGATCGTACTTTTGACCCGCTCAACGTTGCCGAAACTCACCAAATTTGGCGGAGTCATTCGGATGGCGTGAAAATTATGTAAATAGACGAATTGGCCACGCCCAAAACAAAATGGCTCCACAGCGCCCCCTCAAAGTTGACCCCCATACAAATGAAAACACGCGTTTTTGGCCGTAGGCCCAAACCCTTGGGTACAGTGAAAGGGACATCAGGACAAACCAAAACGCAATTGGAGCGCCACGCCGGATGCACAGGGAGTCGGCCGTTTTGACTTTCAATTGAAAAACTGGCTGGACTCAACTTATGTTTTAACGAACTAGTCCCTGGTTTTTCATCCAAATAAATCATACTTGGCACAGTGCATCTAGACATGTTGAACTTCAAGAATCAGGCACGGTTTGTAAAACATTTCAACGGTCCCCTCATAACGCCACGGCGAAGAATGCTTACATTTCGTGTATTTTCGAAGACAGCTCACGCTCACAGGCATTGGCCAACAGAGCTCATATTCAAGTCACTAATGCACCACCCGAAACTGAACAGAACGCAGCCATTAACATATAGGCTGCTCCCAGGCCTACCTCATCTACACATGTTGGTCACTGCATACTCGACAGTGACCAATGACCCTGACAGTCACATGCGCCTCAGTCGGAGCTTTCCGAAAATGTATAACATGTGGGGGTCAAGTTAACCACTCCATTATTATGCCTCAGCAAAGTGGCCGAACAGCGCACCTGCTGGCTTAAGATGGCTTGTAAGTGGCCCGCCCATCCTCCGTGAAAATAGCCAGAGTTCTTCTTCTGGCAGCATGATGGCCTCTGTCAGAGTTTCTCCTGAAAATCGCCATTTTTCCCAAATTCCCCCTTTATTCACAACAGCCACACTTTTAGACTCATACATAGTTTTACTACCCCTCTGTTACAGAAAGAAGCTGTAATTTGAACGTTTTTGCCTCCAAAATCAGGTTTTTTGGAAAGTACAATCACAGGAAGTTCAGATAGGCTGTTTCCTGTCCGTCTCTCCGTTTATTCCTCGTACTATTTTGGTCTCACCAAAATATTCCGTCATCTATCGAGACTTTTGTGGGGCTGGAGCACCTTTTCAGATCTTTGGGCGCCCAGGGAATTAGCCCTAATTACAAAATGTTTCAATAAATATTGCCTGAACTGTAATTCCGTTTTCTGTGAACACGCGAGTGTAACTGTTTCATAAGATTAATATAAAATCCGCAGTGTTGTTGCTTAAGCTTGTATAGCTCTGTTAGTACAGTGCGGGTTCCCATCCATTAGATTGCCGGTTCAAACCCCACAGTGACTTATTATTTTTTCTTTTTATTTGTGACTCAGTACCTACTGGGAAGAACCTGAATCGGCGCCTATGGCCCCACCCTCACTAAAACGGGGAAATGACCCACACATTGCCCAAGCCTAGACTACATGAGCGCAAGGCGTTTCATAAGATATTTGTCAGTTCGGTTGAAAAAGTGTCTGTGCTTGTCTAGCTCCGTTTATAGAGTGCAGGGTTTGCAACCATTAGATTGCCAGTTCAAACCCAACCATGACTTTTTTTTTTTTTTTTATGAATATTTTATTAAATCCTCATTAATAACGAGGAAAGAACAGTTTCAAAATATGTGGAACTACACAGAAAGAAATGTGGGGACACTAGGGAAACACTTGAGGCAAAACTGGGGAGGGTGTCGAAAACAATCAAGAAATGGAGGGGGGTGGGGGAAATGACCTGAAATTACCTCTCTCCTCCAGTGGCATGGTGGGATCTAATTTCGCCCTGGTCATTTAGAGAATAGTAGTAGCCCACATTAGGCATACCATTTCATGGAGCTATATCTCAGAGATAATGCACTGGTCTTTGGTGCAGGAGGTTGCTGGTTCAAACTCAACAATATTTTTTTTCTTTTTTTGGTTTGGACTGGGCATCTACTGGGAAGAACATAAATCGGCGCCTATGGTCCCAACCTTATTAAAAACGAAGAAAGAACAGTTCAGAATATGCACAACTACACAGAAAGACATGGGGGGACAGTAGGAAAACAATAGAGGAACAACTGGGGGGAAATGTCGAAAACAATGGACAAAATGGAGGGGCAAAAATTACCTGAAATGACCTGAAATGACCTCTCTTCCCAAATGCCTTGCTTGGACATACTTTCACACCCGGGGATTTAGAAAAAAGTAGCCCGTATCAGGTTAACCTTGGGGTCATGTTATAGCTCAGTAATAATGTCCTTGTCTTTGATGCAGGAGGTTGCCAGTTCAAA
Source organism: Neogobius melanostomus (assembly GCA_007210695.1). Lineage (NCBI taxonomy): Eukaryota > Metazoa > Chordata > Actinopteri > Gobiiformes > Gobiidae > Neogobius > Neogobius melanostomus. Next base: position 18,177 of record VHKM01000890.1, read on the forward strand.
CATGGTATTGACACTTTTATAATGCTTTCTCTTTTCACATGGGCCACTAAGCTCTGAGCAGATACAACTCCAGAATGAGCACCAAGTTATGTAGACACAATTATGTATTTAGCCACTTTTCTACCTTTCACTGCCATTTTCCTCTTTACTCGTGCAGATCACTGCTCTTTTTTCTGCAAATGCAAGAGTGCACCTCTGTCCAGATGCTGTTTTGCCTGCTGGCTTTTCCGAGTATTGCAGTTCACTGCTCATAGAAGGTATTTCAACTATAGAACGAGTGAAAAGCACCGCTGTGGTGAACGTGAGGCCGGGGCGCTGAGGCTGAAGCAAGAGTGGGCTGGCATCATAGATACCTGGGCAAGAGCAAGGTGTGACGAAGGCAAGACGAGAGTGGGCCGGAGCAAGAGTTAGCAGAGAGCACACAGGTTGTGTGTGAAGCCGAAGGGAGAGCAGGTTTGGCGAGAGCGGGGGCGGTAGCAAGGGGGGCGGTCGCAAGGGGGGCTGCGCCAGGGGCGAGGGCCTCCATCGCCGCTTGCGGCTTTAATTTATTTTAACTTTGTTAATGTATTTGTAACCCTATGAGTGCTGCATGCTGAAAATTGCGTCTTCTGTTTATAGAGTGCATGGTTTGCTACTGTTTTATTTTGGCTATTTACCATTTTAGAATTTGATTAAGTAAAATAAACTTGTGAAATAATAAATAACCTTAAACTTAAGTTGGGCCTCTCTCTTTGTTTTGACCACACATCAACCACACTCACCTGTGTTCTTTTTATTTGTAATAGAAGCTAAGTCAAAATGAATTTATTGATGTCTGTGTCCACCCAGATGAGTCTAACTTGGAAATGTGTTGTTAGTCAGATATGTTAGTCTGACTTCTGAGGAGGAGCAGAGGAGGAGGAAACGTTTTTTTTAAGGAGACAGAAGGAGGAGGAATACTTGAGGAGAACCCAGAACCACACTTCAGATATAGAGTGTTATATTGTCCATTAGACTGTATTGTGGCTCAGTTAGTATGAGATTTACATCAGAGAAGCAGATTTCAGATTAGTTTTCTGGACTGTGGAGGTTCAAGACCATGTCCCTGAAGGCATCAGAGCATCATGCACAAACTGTCTGAGAAGTACAAAATCAAGATCAAGTTTGTCACATCAGACACAGGCTAGCGCGCTTTGGCCACAGCCAGAGGTCGGTCCCAAAATGTATACCTGGTCAGACCGGTTTGGCACTGACCTTTGTTATGGAAAAGCTCATTCGGCTGATACACGCCTGCATGTGGAAAGACGCCTTAAGTGGACCTGTGCACACGCTTTCATATTAATGTGCTTGCCAGTAAGGCTCTCCCCCGTCTCCGTTATTATCCATTTTACGTGGCCAAACTCCAACATTCACCCTACGCCGGTTCCTCCATTTTCAGCCACGGTTTACCTTTAGATCCTTCCCTCTCTCATCTGACTGTTGTCTCCCAAGGGCCATTCCCTAGCTCTAGCTTCAGTCTCGCTGTCTTTGTACCACACTGGATGGAACAGCGTCGAGTCATTTCTTCATATTCATCGCATTCCTCCTGGTGCTGATTGCCCCGCACTGTCTCACTCTCACAACTCTATGCTGCTCAAGGATGACAACAATTGAGCCTTGCACTCTACCAACGTGATCTCCACTCATCTTGCCCGCTGCATAAGCACTCTATGCTCCAGTTACTTCATCCCCGCAGTTTACCTTTCTAAGGAGTGCATCTTCCTTTGGGCTTTTCGGGTTCTGCGATGTTCCGGATATGCGCCGTAATTCGGCTTCTATGACTTGTCCACTCGTCCGAGGTTATTAGACCCTGCCATTCATGCTTCCGACTCGCTAATTCCACTCGAGGAGTGCAGGAGTTAACAGATCTGCTCGGCCTTCTTTCCCAATCTCACCATTCCGCCTTGATTCTTCCATCAGCCTTACAAACCTCCGATTAAGTGCATTTCGCTACTTTTGCATCTATCATCTTTGCACGACCCCCGGTTCCTTACCGAAGATGGCATCGAGACTAAGCATTTCCGCAAGATTCTACGCCCGTCTGGTATATCCTACGCACTGATCTGTCCACTCTTTTGGTATCGGGTTGGCTTCCGCTGCACCCAGGGCAGGCCTTTCCAACCATATAATCCAGACCCTCAGTCGTCGGTCCTCTCTCATATCCGCCATTACACCGCGATCTACGTCAAGCACCTTCATCCTGTGTTCTTAATTCCTTCACTTTTGGGGGTCCTGAAGAGCTGAGTTCTATCAAGACGGAGCCCCCAACCACAGTTTCGCCCAGTTCACTCTACAATCTTAAACTCAATTACTGTAAATTCTTTAATCGCACTTTGTTGTGGCGTGGTCCTTGCTAGTGAAAAAAATAAGTTTTGGCTCCTAAATAGCAGAATGCACATAGCCTCTATCATATACAATGTGCACAGAATATATGACAGTGATATGTTTCTCCTCTTTGCTCAGTTCAACACACTGAGCCCTGCTTAGTCCAGAGGTTAAGTCCAGGCTTAGTCTACAAAACAGAAAACGGAAAACAGCCGCACTATTTGCGCATTACAATCGCGTGTGCATATTTAATTAGGGCGTCCTCTGATTTTTTTTTTTTTTTGCGAGCCGTATTTCAGTCATTCCGAAACCATTTTTAAAAATATAAATGATATAAAGTGTCATGGAGCTAAGATGTAGGACTTTATCTTTCTGTTCATCTGGGCTGTAGTTTACCGCTCTGCAGTCAGAGAGGGAGAGAGAGTGCACACGCAGCCGCACGTCTGAAGGGATTCAGGGTCGGGTCCAAAATTCGGGTCCAAGGTTTGGGTCCGGAAGGGCTGGCGCACGGGTCCGGACCCAGACCGAGGTCCACCGTTTAGTGACCTCTGTGCTACATGTTTAATGCTTTCAAATTGATTACAATCTTTATGATTGTTCTATCCATTAGAATTGTGTCATTGCTTTGAAGCTTGTGCTGTTCTTGTAGAGGTTCGATTTTAGGCCCGAGCCCGGCCCGAGCCCAACCCGACATTCGGGCCGGGCCGAGGTTTCACGCATGACAGTCGGGTTTGGGTCGGGTCGGGCTTCAAGTTTTTTATTTTATTTATTTATTTGTTTTTTGTTTTTATTAATGTCATTATAATATCTAATAAAAATCTATGTTATAGGCTTAGTCTATTGGATAGAAAATGTGGTTATACTCAGGGAGGTGGTGCAGGTGCTGCTGTGTTGTCACGTCTAAGCAGCATGGTGAGGCTTTGATACTGGCGCCACGCAGTGAACATCGCTATTCACTCTATCTCTCAGGACAGCGTTTCATTTACAGTGGATAAATAAGCAGTTTGGTTCCTGTTACTGCGTAAAAAGTAGCTTTTGTAAATGCAGCGCGATGTTTATGAACAACGAGGCGGAGGAGGAGGAGGAGAGAGAGCCAGAGGCGTAGCTTGCCATAAGGCAAGGCAGGCAGCTGCCTGGGGCCCCCAACTGTGAAGGGCCCCCATGCACCAACCCGTTTTTCAGATACCTGCAGTAAACGCTTGATATACAAAGTCTTCCTAATGATTTTGGTGATGCAGTTACATCATCTCTCCACCAACGCTCTGTGGCGCTGTTTATCCCCATCCTGCTGCATGCTTTAGTGAGTCATGGTTCCCTAATGTTAACTTTAATGAGCAGTGGACAGACTTTTTTACTCATGGCTCCACCAGATTATATTTCTAATAGTGAAACCAGTTTATTGTAACTCTCTTCATGACCTAAAGAACCTCAGCCTTCTGTTCTGAGGAAAATGACATCCTCTCTCCCAGTGCGTAGTACACCGATTGGCCACCAGAGGGCCCCAACCGACATTCTTGCTTGGGGCCCTTGGTACCCTTGCTACGCCACTGGAGAGAGCACGTAACCTGCCCCCACGCCGCGCACATCTCTTAGCCTGCCCAGGACCCAGGTATGTGCGCTACTGCTGCGTGCACATGTGCCGTGCGCGTAGCCGCGTACCTCTCACACATGGTGCTGCTGCTGAAAGCACTGCACAGATGCTCCTATCCGAGCCTTAAATAAATAATTTACGTCGGGTTTGTTTCGGGCTCGGGCCGACAATTCAAGTTAATTGCTCGGGCTCGGGCTGGGTTGGGCTTTAGGCCCGCGGGCTCGGGTCGGGCTTGATTTTTTTGGGCCCGAGCGAACCTGTATGTTCTTGCTATAAGGTTTTTGCCATTTAGAATATTTTTGGAGCTTGTATGATTGTTTGATTTTATGGCATTGGCATGGTAACCAAGTGGTGGGGGCCCATATGACATCTTCTTGCCCTGGGCCCCAGCAAGTCTGTTGACTGCCCTGTTTTATTTCTATTTTTCTTTCGTACTATCATGCCTATTTTTTCCTATTTTTTCCCCGTAGTATCATGCTTATTGTTTTGTTTTGTTATTCTTTCGTAGTATCATGCCTATTGTTGCTCATTCATGGATTGCGACTATACTTACAGAATGCACTATAGCTGTGTTGGCCCTGTCCAGTGGCTTCAATGGTATGCTGCAGTCTACTGAAGGGGTATAGCAGCCGAAGAGGGGCCGGCTGAAGGTGGGTACTTGCTACTGTTTGGCTGAGAATTGTCTGCTGATAAATATAAATCTCTTAACCTTTGTAAAAGAAAACAATTTAGATTTATGATAGTATTAAGAAATAGCCTTGTATTATGTCTTAACTAGGACTACCAGTCATTACGATTAAGTACAAGTCACCTTTGTTTTGAATGAAAACAAATGTACTGTATCTTTGTGATGAACCCTGTTTTGGAGTCTGTGGACCAGATGATTACCATTGATTACTAAATTAGTTGTTCAATATTTCACCTGATTTGACATACAGAGTTCCAACTATTTCAGCTGTCTTGTGTTTAACATGAATAGATGTGCATGTGAAAGAGCACGCACGCACACACACACACACACACACACACACACAAAAAAGGAGAGTTTATTCTATGGAAAAACATACAAATAATAAATGCACTATTATTAGTGAGCTGTGTATGGGCTTTTAGCTCGACCTTGGCAGACAGAAGGTTCAGATATCAAATTAAACCGCCGGCTTGAATCCAAACACTCCACCCCTTGGAAAAAATACAGCTTTAAATAGCTAATAATAGTTTAATAGAGGGGGCAACACTAGGGTTTCAGATGCTTGACTTGCCCTGATTTGGTGTTCAAGTTCATGTTTTCATAGCAGTAGGCTCTATACAAGAATAAACCGTTCGCAGGGCTAACTTTATGTTCGGCCCAAGGACGGCTGACAAACGTCCTATTAAAGTCTTAAATCCGAGAACAAGGCTGTTCAACCAGTTACCTGCTATAAAAGCAACTATGAAAAAGCAACTAAAAAGCCATAAAAATATCACAACAAAAAAGCAAAAACGTGACAAAAACGCGAAGCAACTAAAAAGCAGCTAAAAACTAACAAATTTAGGCAATTCTGTTGCCTAAAGTAACAGAATAGGCAACATATTCTATTCTGTTGCCTATTCAAAAGGCAACAGAATAGCATCAAAAATGCAACAAAAATGTTTAGATCAGTTTTGTAGGTCTTAGCTTACAAATGAGATTCAGGTAATGCCGAACTGGAGAAAATGTGCTCGTTAAATCTGACTTGGAAAACTGTTTTTTCTGGGGTGGCACAAGGACCAGGGTTTAGAAGCACTTTTTTGTATAATTTTTGAATGACTTTTTATCACTTTTTTAAGTGATACACAACATAAAGTAATATTACAGCGTTAGGTCTAATTTTAGGAATTGTATGTTATGTGCTGAATTAAGAAAAAAAGCAGGCAAAATCAGCACAACAAAGTTTGGAACAAATGCCACTTAATAATTCTAATTCTGAGGCAAGATCTCCTTAGTGACCAACCATCTAAAATCCAAGCTGGGCAATAACTAACTAATGCTAACAGTATCACAAATGGGTTGGATTTTGTTACTTACAAAGTTACATTCGTTTTTGCTTACTATATCATTCATATTCATTTTATTTTGAAGTCTATCTTGGTAAAGATACTCGTGAACAATCAGTGATTAGTGCTGCATTACAAAAGGTGGGGGAGGGGTGTGCTAACAAATCTTCTTCCTCATGCAGCCCCCCTGAGTGGGGTGGCACCGGGGGTGGCCCAGTAGAAACGCCCCTGAGAGAGAGCATTAGATTGATACAGGAGGAGTTTGCATTTTTCAGCAAATGCTTCAACATAATACTGATAATTATTATAATTGAAAGCAGAAAGTTTTATTTGTATTTACCTACTTTAATCCAAATCCAGTTTAAGCTTCCTCCCCGCCTGGGCTAAAATAAGGAGTCAAAAAGAATGGAATGTGTTTGAAAAAGGTTCATACTGTCTTCTTAGTTTAAAATATTAGAGATTGTTCTTTTAGTCAGACAGAAGGTTTGTTTACCTACTTTATAGTTTTGATCACTTGCTGTGTTCTTCCTTCAGAAGCGCCCCCAGGTGGTGAAAGTGATGTGTCGTGGGCACCGGGACAACAGAGCGTATACCTTCTCCCACACCTGGGATGCCGTCCTGGAGAAGGCGTCAGGGGTAAATCCGTGTAAGCTGCTTACTTTCACCACCAGGGGCTCTTCTGAGGAAGATCACAGGAAGTGATCGAAACTATAAAGCAGGTAAACAAACTTTCTGTCTTACTAAAGAACCATCTGTAATAGAATAGAATGTGGCCTACCTAGCTTACATTTTTCTTAAGGTTAAAGCTGGGCATCCTCACTTTTGTTGTTGTAAAGTAAATGTTATTTTAGCCACCAGAGAGTATATTGTAAACACAGCAAAAAACACATCTTGTTGTATTGTCTTCACCCAATTTTTATTTAGTGTTGGAAGATAGAAGTAGAATCTAAATGAGTGCAATTTATTTTGGGGGTGAGCCCCTCTTTTTTAACTTTGCCACTGCCCAAAGCTGTACATGGGCATGAAACATGCATACTAATTAATTTGCTTGAACAATTTGGGTGTGCTCCAGGTACTCCAGGTACTCCAGATTTAATGTGGCCAACATAACCTCCATCATCCTCTCAATCTTCCTGAATAAAACAGCTCTTTTTGACACATTATTACATGACAGGGGCGCCCCAGAGCTGAAAAGGTTGAGAACCGCTGCCCTAGATATCTTGAAATAAATATTAATCTAAATCTGATTACTGACCTTTACATGGTTTGGTACAGACTGTGAAAACGATATCAGATTTCTGGCCCGTTTTGGGATTGCTCGGTTACTGCACACTCTGTCAATAAACATGTTAGTTTAATGTCAAGGTTAAAGTGTAAAATAGAAAGGCATCTGCTACATTAGGTTCGTGTGTCAGTAAAAGCTGATGGTAGCAACTGCTAGATAATACTTAAGGAGCAGTTCTCTACGCTTGGACTTGATTTTCTTTGTTTTTTTCTACTGCTGGACCGGTCTGAGGTTATCACTTTTAAATGTGCTTGTTGAACTGTAAGTCTGTAGTAACATTTGTACTATACGCTTGACTGATTATCAAATAAATCATGCTAGGAGTTGATAAACTGTCTTGATGTAATTTGTACAAATGATGTCATCTATATTCTTATATTATTTATATTATTTAGGTCAGTGTCAGCAGAAAATAATGCTTACCTTGTTCACTTCTACATTTAATATTGTAATTCTTGGTTTAATATTTGATAGAAAGTCACCATGTGTTGCTAAGTAGAGCTAGGTTAAAGGTACAATACAAAGAAAATATTGAATAATGAGATTCATCATGTTATTGACAACAAGTTAAAGTGATAGTTTGTAAGTTTGCAAAGTCAGGAGAGAGTGAGTGAAATTTGAAAGTAAACACATTCATCCCCTGCTCCTGATTGGACCAGACACTCCTCCGAACAGAATTCTCAAAAGTAAATGATTAAGCTCCTCCCCCCTCCCTCCTGATTGGACCTGACTGGCCGGTTCACAGGAAAGCTCGTCTCATTGGTCAAAGTGATGGCACTGGGGATTCTTATTAGTGTCTGAAATCAGCAAAGGGAGGGACTTCAGAAACTTTATTATTATTTAATATTACTTACGTTACGTCAAACTGAGCGGCACAGTAGCACAGCAGTTAGCACTCGTGCTTCACAGCTAGAAGGTCCAGGTTCAATCGCCATCTGTGCGGGGCCTTTCTGTGTGGAGTTTGCATGTTCTCTCCGTGTCTGCGTAGGATTCCTCCGGGTACTCCGGTTTCCCCTACCACTAAAAACATGTACAATAGTTTCCCCTGGGGCCAGGACTCCAGTGTAAAAGAGATTCTTAATCTCAGTGGGACTTTCCTGGTTAAATAAAGGTCAAATAAAAAACTTCAGACCCAGGCGGTCCATTATACGCAATCTAATGAATTTGTAAAACATTAAAACTTACACACTGTCACTTTAAGTCACTTCATATTTTATGAACTGCCTCAACAATATCCGGGGTTGTCGTTTACTCTGCACTGTCAGACTGTAAAAAGATGAACAACCACTTTAGTGCCATTTTAACAGCAACAAAATGTACACAGTACAGTAAGAAATAAAGATAGTTCATGAAGTCATTACCTCTCCATCATCACGGCTCTTGACTCTGAGCTTGTTGACCTGGGACTCGGCGATATCAGCACGCTCCTGATCTTCAAGTTCACGCTGAACCTTCCTGGGCCTGGACATGCTCCTCCTGTAAGATTTGTTTCAAAACAATATTCCAAACCGTTCAATAACATGTCATGAATTTGTGGTAAATGGTGTTACTGTAGCATTTATTTGAATTGGCGGTGCTGCAGGTCCTCGACAGTAACTTCCAGGTTCTTCTTCATCCTCTCCAGATGAGACCTGGTGTCCTGCTCCTTCTTCAGCTCCTCAGCCATCATGGCGGCCTGAAATGTTTTCATTGTAAGTTTATTCTGCCATAAACAGTGTACTCTGGTGTTGGACATGTGAGCTCACATCAGTGATGGCCTTTTTGGCTTTCTCTTCAGCATTTCTTGTTTCCTGTACTGAGTCATCCACTTCACCCTGAACCTGGACCAGATCAGACTCCAGCTTCTTCTTGGTGTTCATAAGACTGGTGTTCTGTGAAAATAATAACATTAACATTAAAAAAATAAGAATAAACCATTTATTTTGTTGCCTTTAATTTGTTAGTTAGGTTTATTTGGGCAGCAAAGTCCTTGATAGAGGAATTGGTAATAGTATAACAAGGGAGCAGTCGGAAGATAACTTTTAAATAACTTCCCACCTACACAACCGCACCACAACGCAGATCAACCTAGAGCAGGTCTTTTGAGTGAGAATAAGATTTGATCAAATGTTATTTGTGCATTGTACTGACATTTATTATTCTATCTGTCCTTACATAGATCATCCATGATGCAGAGCACTCTTTGAGGATAAGCTGAACACATAAAGCTCATGAGGTGAGTCCTCACGGCCATGTCCTCAGTTTGATCAAACTTTGGTGGATTCTTCTTTTTCTGTTGCAGTCTAAGATAAAAACAGAACAACACAATGGATCAACATAACAAACTATCGATCTGGTTTGATCTAGCTTGTGATCTGAAGGGGAACTACTAAAAGCTTCATAACCATTCAGAGTGGCCACAGGCTAGTATAAATAAACACACTGTTGACGTGTGTCTACTGTTGTGACAACCTTCTGGTTGCCCTTATGGAGCGGTTCGTTTCCTCTACCCCCTCTGCCCCCAACGTCCGCTCCATTCATAACATACCGTGCCGTCGTAGACTCACCCCATTTGTCCACCGTTCGCACCGCCGGTTGAGCTGCCTCCCTTCCTGGTTGTAAATGGCAGGCTGCGTCTGAATTGCTCAAATGTTATAATACCTCTTATGTCCTGATCCAAGCTCCCGATCCTTAACCTTTCTGCTCTGCATGCTCTGCCCCTCCAAGTCCGAACAGCTCCCACAGTGGAGAGTTTTAAGTCTCGTCTTAAGACCCACTTTTATTCTCTAGCTTTTAACACCGCGTGAGTTGTGTTCCGTGTCTTTTTATTTATTTTCATTACATTTAGTTTTTACTTATTTATTGTATTTATTTATTGTTTTATGACTTTTATTGATTTTAAATTGATTATGTCTTATTTTAACCATTTATTATTTTAGTGATTACTTTAATTTTTATTGACTGGCAGAGCTACATTGAGATGTTTTGCGTACACTTTCTATGTTCATTTCTTTTTGTGCAGCACTTTGGAACTGCATGTTGTTTAAATATGCTACAGAAATGAGGTGGATTGGATTCATGGGGTCATGTAAATCTATCAAATAACGACTGATGTATCAAAATCAGACAGAATTTTCGCATCGAACTTTTGATTCTTGTGGGCAGGGAGATACCATTTGACGTTGAACTAACTCAGAGGGCTGTTTAAGTGGAACACCCCTCCTCTTTAGTTCAAGTTGGTGCAGTCCAATTCAGTGGAGACAAGTGTCCGTGCGAGTAAAGAGAGAAAAAGGCAGTGAAAGGTAGAAAAGTGGACAAATAAATCTACATTATCTACATAACTGATTGTGGGGTTTTATCAGGCTCAGACTGTGTGTGCGCAGCAGCCCATGTGAAAAAAGAAATGGTTAGAAAATTGTTGAAGCCGTGTTTGATCCAGCTACCTCTTGAGACGAGTGCACTATAATTGAGCTATAATTTGAGCTATATAAGTGGACGGTCTTCTCTAAGGGTGCTTTCACACCTACATCATTTGGTCCACTTAAAACGGACTGGAGTCCAGAACACCTGCAAGTACGGTTCGTTTGGGCTGGTGTGAAAGCGGACCAGTTGAATTTGGTCCGGACTAAAGTACCGCACCGAGACAGTGCAGTTCCATGTGGACTCCAGTGTGGTTCGCTGCTGGTGTGAACGCTGACCGGCCTCGAGTCAGACCTGCTCTGTTACGTAGCAGCCTTTTTGGTCCAACAAAGCTTCCGTAGCAAGCCGCGCGGTGTGTTTAGGGAAGCGCAAATTTTCATCTGCACGAGTTTATCTCCGCTCCAAAAACAGCTGCAGAGTGTTCTCGTGCCGAATGCGCGATACATGATAGAACAACAGCAGTATTTGTGCTTGCTGCACAAAGAACTGATGATAATAAATCGCAACAAACACAAACAGGAGAGCACAGTTCATCGTTAAGAAATAAACAAAGTCTTTTCTTCCGGGATTTCCCTCTTCATATGCTGCGCCAATCAGCTTTCACCTACGTCACCCAGAACACGGTATTTTGTAAACAGCGCCGCCACATGAGTGGGGGATATATAACATCCACAGTGGTTGGTTCGTTTGCAAAAACTCTGGTGTGAATGAGAACCGAGCAAGTTGAGAATTGCAACATTGTAACAATTTTGGGGCCCAACTGAACCACTTTACCGGACCAACAGGTGTGAAAGCACCCTAAGGTCAAGGCCGAAATGAGGTCCCAGCACGCCCCAAAGAGGGATACCTGGCTTCTCATCTTTGGTCTGCTCCTTTTCACTAGGTTTCTCGCCTTGCTTTTCGGTAAAGCCATCTTTGTTTCTGAAGTGAAGCGAACAGTGGACAAATGCGGTGAGTCTCCGACGGGACAGGGGCCGTATGTTAGGAATGGAGTGGACAGTGGGGGTAGAGGAAACGTACCGCTCCAGAGGGTTGTCACACTGTAAATGCCAAAAACAATAGCAACTTTACAACTATTTATGTCATGTTTTTAAAATTTTTATTGTAAGGTAAAAATCACAATCTCCAATGTAATTAGTAGATGACAAGAAATGTTCATTAAAACTGGGTTTTTGTCCAATCGCCACACTCCAGATCAGGGGTCACTAAACTGGAGCTGAGGGCTATTTTGAAAGCATTAAGTCATTTAAGGGCAACCACTTAAAAATAACATCCCGGAGACTTAAAGTCAAAGTGTTTAATTATAGACTATGAAACATATTATTATGACAAATTCATGCTTGTTTTAAACAAATACTAAGTATCAAGTAGACAAACACAAATAGCTATATTTTTAACATCAATATGCAAGCAATTGAACTGTTCTATTTTTAGAAAAAGTCTGAAGGGTGACTGGAGAAGCCCCAAAGGGAATCTGGTAGCCCCTGCTCCAGATAAACATGCCGTGGGGAAGAGCTTGGATCCAAATTCTACCGAAAGTTTGTGTATCTTACTGAACAGGTCAATTCTACAACTTGACTTTCCTCCTTCAGTTTCACACGTGGATTCTCCACCCTCTCTTTTGACAACTTTACATTTGAGCTACATCTCTGCATCAACCACCACAACGTATACACTATACCACAAAGTATACGCAATCAATCAAACTGTTCCACCTCTGCGTCTGTGTTCGTGACACAAAATTACTTAGAAAGCATCGTCATAATCAGTCCTTGAGAAAGTAGTGAGTGGATGTCATTGTGCTGTGTACTCACCGTCACCAGGAGCCTGTCAGTCCTTGTACAAAAGCAGAGCAGCCTCTTTTATAGAGGGAGGGAGTGTGTGGTCAGCACCGTCTCTGTTCGGTCATAAACTTTCATCATCCGGTCATTCATTGTGTAGTACTGCGCACTTTTTTTTTACTACGGTCTCCCTTCAGACACTGGCCATTTAGATGAGAACACAGAATTATATAGTTGTGCTCTAAAGTTTATATACACTGGCAGAATTTTCTTTTTCCTTCACTGTTTAGTTAGTGGTTGTGAGTTTGCTCTTTTTAAATCATAATCAAAAAAGAAAGTACCAAAATGACCCTGATCAAAAGTTTGCATACCACAGTCTTTAGCATGAAAAACAGCTTGCAGTCTTTTGTGGTAAGTGTGGATGAGCTTCTTTATTTTTTCTGAAGTTAAGCAGCCCATTCTTCTTGGCAAAAAGCCTCCTTTTGCCACATAGCTATGTACTTTTCTTCATAGGCCTTGTTGACAACTAAAAGTGCTCCATACCTACTGTGAAGTATGTGCCCAGTCACTAGAAACAGGGACACAAGTCGGCAGCCCAAGTTTAGAGAAAAACACAAAATACGTTTTTTTTTTTTTTTTAAATTGGTGATTTTCGCCACGTGTTTGATTGATTGTTTATTCCGAGTTCAATGTACATTACATACTTTTTTTTTTTCCATTAGCATGTGCTACTTTTATGACTTTTGACATGCGTTTATGACATTTCCACATGCTTCTACAGTATATATACATAACACTGTACAGAAAACTCGAAAAGGAGTGGGAGGAAGTAAACTTATAAGTTCCCACCCCTGTATGTATCATAATTTCATTCATGTTAATGGAGCCAGTAGCAGGGCAGTTTGCGACAACCTGATGGCAACAAGCAGCACAACGATCCCAGCCAATCCCAGGTGCAGCAGGCCGACAACGCAACGACACGCCAGCAACGCCCCAAAGCAGCTGAGCCATGTGACACACAAACCTCCCCACCAACAAGTGACAGGGCGCCATGTTCAGTCAGTACGACCACGAATAAAATGTGTTGGTTTGAGGAAAAACAAAAAACAAAGTCTGGTTTGAATGTGTTAATTTTGTATTTTTCTTTCTTTCTTTCTTTTTATTTTTTTTCCTTGTTCTTTCTTTATAACATTATTCCAATAATGCATATTGGCTTATAGTGGTCAAGCCAATATTTGGATTTGCGTTTCCTTTTTCAACCAATTATGCCCATCATTATTTTTATTTTTATTTTTTTCCACATGGCGACATGTCAGTATAGTTGTAGAAAGATATAGCGTCCCCTGCACAACAACCTCACTACATCACCGGCACGCCACCCACCGCCGCCCCACCACACCCAGGATCAGCCACAATCATCATACGGCCAGTCGGGGTCAGCCCGATGTTCCCCGGGTCCGATGTTCCCCGGGTCCGATGTTCCCCCGTACCTATGTTCCCCGGGTCCGATGTTCCCCGGGTCGAGGCACATCGGACCCGGGGAACATCGGACCCTCCGAACGCCGGAGGGCCCGGTGTTCCCCGGCTGCGGGTCTCGCTCATAGACATCATGCGCCTGACAATTAAAGTCCTGCTGTAAACTCTTCTAGCCGATAGGCCTATAGGCAGTAAACGCTCGCCTCTCACCGCTCTTTCTTCTTTCTTCACCGCCTGGCACAGCACGGCCCGGTACGCGCGGATAATGGAGCAACAAGCGGCTTGGTTTCGCTCATAACTCGCCTACTGATAACTTTATAACATATTATAAGCCTTGTAGATCTCACATTGTAATAGCCTGCAGCATGTTTGTACAACCTCAGAATAAGAACGTGTCGCAGTCCAGACAAGAAAAGTAAAATTAGCTACAGCAAACTCACCCACAACCATAGATTTCCCTCCGTTTGTTTGACTGGTTCGTTGTTGTAGCTCGATCGTAATCCATGTTTTTCTCCGTGAAGCCCCAGCATACTCCATCACGCGGTGTGCGGAGAGCCATACGAGAGAGCCTAAGCTCTAAGTTTTATCTGATGTCTGCACTCCAGCCTTATGCACATTAAATTAGGGATCTTTTTAGAATGGGGCAACACATGCATTGCGTCCTCACTTCTCTCCCAGTGCCGCCGCCTGTCATGCGCTCATTACGCACTGTGCTTGGGCCATCAGATGCTCCGAGAGGCACCACTGAGGCCACTGTGATTGAATGACGTTGAACAGTATTTGCGCTGCTGTTTTATTAATGCAGCTGACAAAAAACTGATCCATAGATATTAAATGAGAACGATGAGGAAGAGGAGAAAAGGAAAACTGCTAACATGGCCAGTGATCGGGGCAATTACGCAGCACCGCGGGTGGACCTGTGAACACCCACTTTTGTCCTTAGCCCACCCGACGTCCTTATATCATTCACTTCACTGCCTCTCCCAGGACAGAGACATCTGCACGGTCTGCACCGTTGTCTGCAGGACGCACATCTGGCTGTCTCTGTGCAGATTGTTGCATCGTGCGCTCTGTTCCTAAAACTTGTGTCCCCGACCTGTCATCCCTTCTTGCATCCTCTCTTTTATCAGCCCCTTTTTCAAATCAATTGACCTTATTTATTTGTATTATTCTTATTTATTTTGTGAATTTTAATACGCTTTCACAAGACAGAGAGTTGCATTTGTCCCACTGTTAAGTGTACAGAAGAGAGAAAGAGAGAGGAGAGAATGTGCCGCGGTCCCGCTGTAGCGCGCTGCGATCAAAGGGCTGCGCTCCACATTTATAGAAAGGCCTTCTGTTTTTTCAATTTAGTAATTTTGTTTTCAAATTGAAAACAAAATAAAAATTGTAATTGATTTTCGATTATTATTTTGAAATTACAAACAAAGAAATAAAAAAAAACAAAGAACGAACCACGGCACCTTCTCCGGTCCATGCATCCGTCCAATATTTTGGACTCTGCTGGACTGAGTCAGTGCAAATGGAGTACTAACTAAAACGAATTAAAAGAAAAATGGAACGAAAAGAATGAATTATCTTCAAAATATGATGTTGCAAAAAGGCGTCTTGACCAACTGATAAAAAGGTTCAAACCTAATGTGTGTTTTTACAAAGGAACAATGCACATCTCAGGAAACGAAAATGCTGAAGTAAAAGGCACTGGACTAAAATACTGGGACTAAATTGGCAAACGAAAAATGATGTATTCGCGTTTGACCTGAGTGATCTGATGGAGCTATTGCAAGAAACCAAAAACACTAAACGAGGCGTGCAAGAGACTGCGCGAATCGTTTATCCTTTTGGCTTTTTATCGCCTTTCAAACTTGGATTTAAATGCTTCTTTTATTAAATGCTGAGGCGATGGAAATACGACGAAGACTTGTAACCTTGTAACTTGTTGGAGAAAGTTCTCACGCAAAACATCCAAGGACTTTCAAATCGGAGGTCGTTTAAACAAACGAAGTTTACTTGGAGAGGATGCTCTACCTGTGATGAGCTGACCAGAGTCAGGCTCACCGGCGGGGGTCTGTTGTAGCTTCTCATTCTCAGCTGCGCAAAGCGAGCGAACCTTACCGGACCCGCGCTCCTCCCACAGGGCACCATTATGCGTAAAAGCATGATGCTCTAAGCAAAATCGCGTGTTTGAAAAACTATGCAGCAATAGTTTCAATCGTCTTCATTTTATTCAGTCAGAGATGTCAAATAGCAGATGCCTGGGGGAGAGCGAGGGGAGAGCTGGATAACGTGCCCAAAGTCAGCCATTGACACAAGCTGCGATCAGCTGAAATATGAACACACAGAGAGCGAGAGGGAAAAGGAAAGTAAATAGGCTAGTTGGTATTTCCTCTCTATAGGTATTCACAAAAGTTGGCACGGATCATATCCCGTCTTTCGTGGATGAAGAAATGCGAACATCAAAGGGCACACGCGGGGAACAGCGGAACTTGTCTCATTGTTGAAGTCCCGATGTTCCCCGGGTCCGATGTTCCCCCACTTCTATTGGCGGGGAACATCGGACCCGGGGAACATCGGGACTTTTTAATATGCGAGGTACCGATGTTCCCGGGTCCGATGTTCCCCCGCCAATAGAAGTGGGGGAACATCGGACCCGGGGAACATCGGACCCGGGGAACATCGGTACGCACCCCGGCCAGTCACCACCCTGCCATCATCCACCGCCATACCACCAGCTCCTTCAGTGGTTGCTTCCTTTCACAAAGACAGTTGATATAACAGATACATAGTTTGCATATGAGAAATATACTTTAACACATAATCACATATACGTACACACGTGTACATATATATATATATATATATATATATATATATATATATATATATATATATATATACATATATACATACATACATACACATAAGCATGTTGTCAACAATAGTGAGTAATAAGTACTTCAATTGATCGTTATGTTACCAACAATGGTAACTAAGCATTTCGATAGATCACAATTTATTGTCAAGCTTTTCTGTAAAAATGTTTTTTATGTCAATCTTGTATCAAGAGCACCTCTTTCATTGTTCACCCAGATATACCCTTCAAAGTCACTATACATTTTTTGTTTACAAAAAATTCACCTCTATTGTTATAATTTAACGTCTTCAAACACAAAGATCTTTAAGCACTGTTATTGCCTTTTGTTATTTATAAAGAAAAAGAAAGTTGTCAGTCAGTTGTTAATATTCATTTTCATTTTCGTACTCTGCCAATATGTTCTCTTTATATTTCTTTTTGAACTTGTAAATATGTATGCAATGTTTTACATGATTCCCCAAACCATTCCAGAGTAGGACTCCGCATACTGACACACACCAACTTTTCCTGGTGGAACCCACCATTGGAACTTTAAAGTTACCACATCCCCTTAGATCATACTGCCCTTCATTTTTGCAGTAGAATTTCTGAATATTATATGGCAGTACATTACACAAGTTGACAGCCAAAAAATGGTCAGGGGTTTCTCAACTGATTTAGACTAATTTTGGTGTTCTGAGTCCGAATATCACATGCATTTTGCTCTATCAGGTCAACTTTTTGAGATACAGCCATAGTGTTACGGATTACGTACGTCTACGTTTTACGTGTGTGGTGTGTGTGAGAGTTTCAATAACAAATCCGTAGCGACGAGGAGATATTTTATTATAAACAAACTAATCCAGTTAAATCATAGAGGGTACAAATTAAACAAAAAACATAAATTTGCTACACAACAAGATACTCCCTATTTATAGCCTCCCTGTCCAGACACCCGGGAAAAATAACTTAAAGAGGGCACCCAATCACTAAATTCGCGCTGCGACATGCTAAAAATATAACAAAGCGCGCCAATCTACAATTAAACAAACGCGTGTCATACTGAAGACACGCACTTCCTCACCTCTCCCTGACATAACGTAACAAGTCAAAAGCAGACCATACTAAAAAAAAGAATCATCCCCATAGCAACAAATATCTTGCATAAGGCCTACCTGACGAGCCAAACAAATTGATTCAGTTGATTGATATGGCTTCGGCGCGACGGTCATGCAGGAATGATCCTGATGTTTTCTGTTACATCTGCGGAGATTACACGCTGTCAGTGGACAGGAAGAATATCACAGGATTTGTAAAGCACGCCTATGAGGCCTACTTTAAAGTCAAGCTGGGTGACCAAGATAAATCCTGGGCACCGCACACGGTGTGCAAGACGTGCGTGGAATACCTCCGGCGGTGGACGAAGGGCACGAAAACTTCACTGAAGTTTGGGATTCCGATGGTTTGGAGGGAGCCGCGAGACCATGCATCGGATTGTTACTTCTGCGCCATCAATACTACTGGCATCAACCGGAAGAATCGGCACAGCCTCCAGTACCCCGACCTTCCATCTGCCCGCCGTCCAGTTGCTCACTGCGAAGAAATTCCTGTACCAGCGTTCACAGAGCTTCCCGACAGCGACGACGAGGCCACCAGTGCAGACGAGGGAGGATATGCAGAAGAGGAGTATAAGGAACAAGATGGTCCGCAGCCCTTTTCACAATGTGAGCTTAATGATCTGGTTCGGGATCTCAGCTTGTCAAAGACTTCCTCCGAGCTGTTGGCCTCCAGACTCAAAGAGAAAAATCTACTTGGCGAGGACGCGCGTATCACTTTCTTTCGTAGAAGGCATGAGGACTACATGGGCTACTTCTGCC
Source organism: Neogobius melanostomus (assembly GCA_007210695.1). Lineage (NCBI taxonomy): Eukaryota > Metazoa > Chordata > Actinopteri > Gobiiformes > Gobiidae > Neogobius > Neogobius melanostomus. Next base: position 36,799 of record VHKM01000890.1, read on the forward strand.
AGGAGGAAGACCTCGTGTACTGCCGAGATGTCGCCGGTCTTCTTGGTAAACTCGGCGCTCCTCAATACGATCCGAGAGATTGGCGACTCTTCATTGACAGCAACAAGCGCTCTTTGAAGTCTGTGCTCCTCCACAACGGGAACCAGTTCGCCTCAATCCCTCTTGCGCACTCCACAAGTCTCAAAGAGAAATATGAAGCAGTGAAGTACGTGCTCGACAAAATCCAATATGAGCAGCACCAATGGATCATCTGCGTCGACTTAAAGATGGTGAACTTTCTACTTGGTCAGCAGTCCGGGTTCACGAAGTACCCATGCTTTATATGTATGTGGGACAGTCGAGACAGAGCCCAGCACTATGTATAGAAAGAGTGGCCGGCGCGAGAGCAGTTAGTACCTGGGGCGAGAAACATCATAAACGAACCTCTTGTTGACCGGGAGAAGATATTGATCCCACCGCTACACATGAAGCTTGGATTAATGAAACAGTTCACGCGCGCTCTGGACAAGGATGGGAGGTGCTTCAACTACCTGTGCCGAGCCTTTCCTCGACTGACCATTGAGAAGCTGAAAGCCGGCATTTTCGATGGCCCACAGATACGGCAGCTCATAAAGGACACAGAGTTCCAAAATTCCATGAACAGGCTAGAGTGTGCCGCGTGGACATCATTTGTGCAGGTGGTGAACAACTTCCTGGGGAACACAAAGGCAGCAAACCACGCCATACTCGTCAGCAAGATGATAAAGGCCTTCCAAAAACTCGGGTGTTTGATGAGTATAAAGGTTCACTTCCTGTTCTCACACATGGAGAAGTTTCCTGAAAACCTTGGGGCGATGAGCGACGAGCAGGGAGAAAGGTTCCATCAGGACATGCGCCAAATGGAGGAGAGGTACCAGGGAAGGTGGGACGCAGTCATGATGGCGGACTACTGCTGGTCGCTGAAGAGAGACAACCCAGCAGCTGCTCACATACGGGAATCGAAGAAACGCCGATTTATGCCGTGAACTCTAAATTTTTGTGTCACGTAACGCTCATTGTTTTACTAATATTATGAATTCTGCTTATCAAATTTGATGGAGTAAATAAAAACTGAATGACTTTGGATACGTTGACTTTTATTTCTTGAGGAAAACGGAAAAAACGTCAAGGGTTTCTCAGCTGATGATCCGCAGAAATTTGTTTTTTACGCAAAATCGATTTAAAAAAAAATTTCTGTAGCAAAAAATCCTGACCTGATTGAGCAAAACCAAGGTCATTTTCGGACTCACAGCATCAAAATTAGTCTAATTCAGCTGGAAAACCCTGGACTATTTTCAAAAAATATTTTTTTGTTACCCAGTGTTATGGTTGGCCTTGTACAGAAGGAGCGCAGTATTTAGTTTTACCAAATCGGTGGGCTTCAGAAGTCCAGATTTTAAAAATAGATAGTTTGTGTGGTCAATGTAACCAGCTTTATGTATAATTCTTATAGCCCGTTTTTTTGTAATAAAAAGAGAGGATGTAGTACACTTTTGTAGTTGTTGCCCCATACTACTAAGCAATAAGTTAAGTACGGTAATATTAACGAGCAGTACAGTATGCGGAGAGTATCATACTCAAGAAAGGTTTTAACTTTGTTTATTACTGCAATACTTTTTGCAACCTTAGATTGAATGAGTCTTATGTGAGGCTTCCATGATAATTTGTTGTCCACTATTACACCTAAAAATTTGTATTCAGATACCGTTTCGATTTGTACACCATCTATGTTTAATTGTATTTCAGTTTTCTTCTTGCAGTTTCCGAAAAACATCGCTTTAGTTTTGTTCAGGTTTAAGGATAGTTTGTTTGTGTCCATCCAATTTTTCACTTTCCTTAATTCTTCGTTTACAGTATGGATTAAATTACAGTAATTTTCATTTGAGTAGAACATATTGGTGTCATCTGCAAATAGAATCATTTTTAACAGCTGAGAATTCTTAAATATCTCATTTATATACAAGTTAAATAGTTTTGCACTCAAAATTGAACCTTGGGGTACTCCACAAGAAATTTCTAAACAGTTTGATGCATGCTCACCCATTTTTACAAACTGCATTCTCTCCAACAAATAGCTTTGCATCCATTCCAGAGCAACTCCCCTGATACCATACAGTTCTAATTTTCATAACAATATTGAATGATTAATCGTATCAAAGGCTTTTTTTAGATCAATAAATATGCCAACTGCATACTTTTTCTTGTCTAGTGCATTAGTAATCTCTTCTATAGCTTCGATAATCGCCATAGATGTCGATCTTTTACTCCGAAATCCATATTGACCTTCATTTAAGATTTCAAATTTTTCTAGAAAACATTCTAGTCTATTATCATATAATTTTTCTAGAATTTTTGAAAATTGCGGGAGTAGAGAGATTGGTCTGTAATTTGTAAAAATGTGTTTGTCTCCGTTTTGTATAATGGAACAACTTTAGCGATTTTCATTTTCTTTGGAAATTTACCCGATAAGAATGACAAGTTACAAATATATACAAGAGGCTTTGCAATACTATGTATAACTTTTTTGACAAGGGCCATATCAATGTCGAAGCAGTCTAGTGAGGATTTATTTTTAAATTTTTTAACAACAGTGATTATTTCAAGCTCGTCTACAGGAGTTAGAAAGATTGATTTGGGATTTCTGTCGATGAGCGTTTCATTATTAGGACCTGTATTTGTAATTTTGGATGCAAGATTCGGCCCAACATTGACAAAGAATTTGTTAAAACTGTTTACAACCTTGTTTATATTATCACATTCTTCATTGTTGTCCATAAAATAATTTGGATAATCTATCTTTTTGGACCCATTCTTTATAACACTATTTAATATTCCCCAAACATTTTTGGTGTTGCTTTTATTCAATTCTAAAAGTTTTGTATAATATAATTTCTTACTAAATCTCATTATATCAGTCATCTTATTCTTATACAGTTTACACCGGTTTTCAGATTCATTTGTTTTTAATTTAATAAATTTTTTGTAGAGATTATTTTTCTTTTTGCAAGCATTTTGCAACCCTTTAGTCATCCAGGGACACTTTGCAAAATTCTTGTTCAGAACATATCTCTTTAAAGGACAGTTTTTGTTATACAAGACCATAAATGTTTGCAAGAAATTGTTAAAAGCTTTGTCCACATCCTTCTCTCTATATACTGGGCTCCAGTCCTGCGTGTGTAATTCATTCTTCAGTGAACCAATAGTATCGTCATTCTGTATTCTTTTATATTTGAGTTGAACTTCATTAATTTTATTATTATGCTTATAATTTTCATCATACAGTAAAAAACTGGGAGATGGTCGGTTACATCACAGATCATCAGACCACTGATGGTGTCATGCTTAATGTTATTAGTGAAAATGTTGTCGATTAGAGTGGCACTGTGATTTGTTATGCGGCTGGGTCTAGTTATGGTAGGATAGATACTCATGCTAAACATTTGATTGATAAAGTCATCTGTCATTTGGTGCTTAGCGGGATTTAAGAGATCTATGTTGTAATCCCCACATATGAAAGTAGTTTTATTACTTATATTGGGAAAAGTTTTTTCCACCCAATCAATGAATACTCCAATGTCAGCACCTGGAGGGCGGTATATACAACTTATAACTACGCCCCTTTTTTTATTCTTATTTACTTCTATTGTTATGCACTCGAGAGTATCGTTGACAGCAACTGTCATGCTGTCTATTACTTCAAACCTTAGGCTGTTATGTACATATAATGCTACTCCTCCTCCTGTTTTATTTTTCCTATTAACATAGTTAAGTTTGTATCCTTCAATTTCAAAATTGATTCCTTTATCCTCGTTGAACCAAGTCTCCGACATTGCAATAACACTAAATGAGTGGGAAAACTGATGCAAGTATTCCTTGATAGCGCTGAAGTTTGTATACATGCTTCTGCAGTTGAAATGAATTATTGACAATTTTCCTTCTGGTTTTACATCCTGTGAATACTCTTCTACTGTATAGTATTTACTGTCGATATCGAACGATGAGAAAAACTTATCGGGGTCTATATCATTTTGCAGGTCTTCATCATGCACGTTATACGAAAATAAGTCCAGTTCCGTGTTTTCCAAACTTAAAATCCTTTGCTGTAGTTCAGAGTCGCTAGTCATTGTAAATTATTGTAAGATTAAGTAAGTGTAATTTGTAATATATAACAGAACAGTTGCTCGTTACCTCATGAGAGTCATCTTTGTTGTCATGTGTTCTGGAGCTCATGATCCATTGACTTACGCGCTAGCGTTGGTTCCCTCGAATCTGTCCAAGTCGCCGAGGTTCCTGACCACCATAACCCTGGCCTCCTCCGGTGGTCCGTTGGGCTTAACAAAAATCTTGCAATTTTGAGTCCAAGTACTTTGTATCTTCTTTTGCTTCCTCAGTTGTCTGGCTTTTCTGGCAATTTCAGCATTTCTCCGGGTCAAATGATCGTTCACGTAAACATCTGTACCTCTCAAGTTTCGCCCTTGCTTCAACAGTGCAATCTTCTTCTTTCGGTTTGTAAATCTTAGGATCAGTGCCGGCTTGTCCTCCTTTCTTCTCCTTGGGAGAGGGTGGCAGGCCTCCAAGTCGTCCACGTTGATGGTGATGCCGTTAGCTTGGAGAAAGGCTGCTACCTGTTGTTCAGTGGAGCACGCTTCCTCCTCGCTTGTCTCCCCCCCCGTTGCTGTTATTGGCAACAGCGTTAGCATATGAACGGGGTCTGATCTTGAGCCCCGTTATTATAACATCATTGATCCTTGAGTATTGCTCTAGCTCGTCCACTCTTTTTTCCAGGTCCACTATCATCTTGTCTTTTTCCTTGTTTTCATCACGCAGCTTCTTTACTTCCTCGACCAGACTTAGTATTTTCTTTTGATCTTCTCGTATCGCAGCAACATCTTCCGGGAGGGTTTCCAGTGACTTCCTAAGTTCATCTGCCTCATCTGACGCAGCGTTTCTCTTCGGTGGCATTTTGAAAACGTAGTTTTTGGAGCAGAGAGCATGATTCAGCGCTCTGCACAGTCTCCGTGACCTCCGTGCTTCAACCAACTCTCACTCCTGCTGACGCGCAACTCTCCTGCTGACGCCAAAAAAAAACTTTAAGCTAGCAGTTATGGTATATTTAAAAGCGTAAACTTTTAGTTTCAACCCGGCTTGATTTGGGAGATTTCGGAGCGTGCAGTAGGGGCGTGACTTTGTCTGTGTGTATTTACATACTGAGTAAACACTGGGTTGTGTTGGATGGACGCCGCAAAGATTGTAGCAGACGAGCTGAACCGTGGACGTTACAACGAGCATGTTTGGAAGTACTTTTACGAGTGGATTTATTAATCATGGGTATTTGGCGCTGCTTCCTCATGAAGAGCCTTGATAGCAAAGCAGCGACAGCGGGACAGAGACGCTGCTTTGCTCCCCAGACAGGACACAAGAACACCTTCGCCACGCCAGCTTCAGTGTTAAAAAAAGCTTCCCACAAAAGCACCAAACAGTACATTTTGTATATTACGGTAGATTTTGCATTTGAGTTGATCTCATGATGTCTCGCTCTGTCAACAAAACATCTGCCTGTTTCCACGTTAGAATTGAAAACATTTTTTTTTTTATAATTCCGTAATGATATGACCAAAATAAAGCAAAGATTCACAAAAAGTACCCATTCAGTAAGTAAAATAAAACCTGATTGCTGATGTTGATGTAATGTATCACTATGAAGCAACATGGTGTGCAGAATTCCTGACCAAATTAAATGGACCTCATATGCTGACGGGGCAGATGATGTCTGTATAAAACCACTGCAAAGGACTTGGGCATCCAAGGCAGGTGAGTGAACACATGGAACACATTAGTCGTTATGTGACTAATGTTATCATTGAGTTGTTTTTAACATTGGTGCTTGTTTATGTCATTTAATTGAAGTGATATAGTGTGTATTTTGAAGAGTAAAATAAAATAGTTTATTGCTATATTTCAGGGCCAGCCATTAAAGACTCCCTGTCAGGACGTCGGTTTTTGGTGGACTCCGGTTCTCAGAAGAGTTTGGTCCATCCCACCGGTCCAGATGTGTCGGGCCGCGGCGGTGGCCCTTTGCTGAGCGCTGCGAACGGTCTCCTGTTTCCTTTTGTTGTTTGGGGCGGAGGCACCGCTGCTTTGGTTTGCGTTGTTGACACATGCTTTAGCGAACAAATGCCACGCAAAAAAGGCAGTTTTATACATGTCGCGGCGGGCTGCCGGCTCGCAGGAAGCGGAACCAATCACTTAGTCAGCGGCGTGCGGCCGGACTGGTTTAAGCAACGCATTTCCGCTTGAATAGTAGACCAAAACAAACCTCTGTGGGTGTGGAGAGAACGTCTGAGTTACACCAGAGATCGTGTGAGGAAAAGAGTTGGACAGAACGGGGACTCGCAACACAAGTACTGGGGGACTGCCGGTAAGAGGCAACGTTTGTGCGCTGATAATGATATGCTCACGATGTGTTCAAAGGCGCATCAGGGATGCGGCGCTGGTGTGGTTTAGGGCTTTATCTCACAGGTGAAATGTAAATGCCAGAGACTTTCGTTGACCAGTTTTAAAGAGGGGAAAAGTAATTCTATGTATATTTCGTTAGTTTTAACATAATTGGAAAAAGTATTTAAAATATTTTTCTAGCAGCTGAAACATGATTCTGAGAGTAACTAATAGAGATCAAATGCAGTTTATTCAAGAACGTTAAATATAATATTTAAAAAATGTAAATGTTTGTACAGTTTGTTGTGATATTTGCTAAAGTTTATAAACATTAACCCAGTTGGACATTTTATCTGTGAAGTTGTTGTTTATTGCCTACCTGTTCTTATACTGGGTTTCTTTTGTGTGCACTGTTTGAAGGTTTTACCCTGATGAAAGTAAAAATAAATGTGACCAGCCACAGGAATGAAAGACACAAGTCGATTTTGGGGATTTTGAGATTTTCACAGATTATTAAAGTGTAGTCTCCAAGCTTTCCAACGATGTGTAACACATAGAAATCTGATAATATTTGGCGGTGTAGCGGTGATTTGAAGTTAACAACTCCAAAAAGCCCAAAGGCCTGAAAAACCTCTCCAAAGTTTTGGGCCATTCTCACCTCTCTGCTGTTGGGAGTGACAATAGGGCTCATTTACATCTCATTGGGATAAGCCATACTCCCTGTCAAACTCCCCCTCAAAGCAGTAAAGCACAGGGAGGGAGCAAACAACAAACCATTGTTTACCAGTTTCATTATGTGTATCAGTCTTATTTTTGGTTTCATGTATTGATCTCACCTCACAGCAGAAGGTTGTTATTGTTCTTTGTAATTTTAATATCAATTGATAAACTGTCACTGGCTTGAGAATGTGTTGTGTAACATCTGTTACATCTGTAACATCTGTTATTGCAGCAAAAGGGGTTCCACAAAGTATTAAGTCATGCTGTATGAATACTTGTGCACTCCCCACTTTTCAAAAATAACAGAAGCATGTATCATTTTGCTTTCACTTCACAGTTGTCTGTTACTTGTGTGTGAACTTTCAGTAAAAAATTCAAAATAAAATCTTTATGTTTATGGTTGTAAACATGACATGTGACAGTGAAAATGCTGCTGCGCTTCTCCCCAGTCCCTCCCTGTGTCAGCTCCACTCTCAGGCTGAGAGAGAGTTACAGACTCCGGACATAACTGAAGTTATAAACTTTAGAAAAGACTCCTGTACTACTTTAGTAATGCACATGTGACCTATGTTATGTTGCTCTGCGTTGTGTTGTGTTGCTGTGCTCTGACACCCTCAGAGAGACCCAGGCTGTAGTTGGGGGGAGCAACGCTCCAAACCCATTTATTCTGGTGAGAATAAAATAAAATGGCGTTAGCCCAAAACTCCGTTGCCGACCAACGTGGTCTCGTCTCAAGATACAGGCTGCATCCGAAACCATTAAATTGTAGCCTCTAAGTACTAACACTAGCAACTAATCCTTAACCTTTCATGGGGTCAACTGTTAGATCTCTATGCAGTTAGTGAACTAGAGCTCCAGCAGCATTTGCACAATTCCACCGTCCTTACCCAGGGGAAGGGGAAGTGACATCACCAACAGCTGTTTTTCTTGAGTGCAAGCCAAACAAAAGCGCATACCGCCCCCTACTGTATATTGTCCAACAACAAAATAGTGTGCAAATAAAGACATTTAAGGTGAAAAAAAGAGAATCATCCAAATGATCCTTCACATTTCCCTTTATTTTATCTCAACAGCGGTTTCATAAAGCTACAGTATGCAAATTAGCCATGTGGCTTAAGTTTCTACTAAATGAAGCAAAAGCACAAACTGCTTCATTTAGGCCATTTACTGAGGAGGCTCTTTAAAACCATGTGACTGAGCTGTGGGGACGACAACATGTATTTTGTCAGTTTTATAAAGTTTGGCTTGTGCAGAATCTTATTTTTTTTAAATTATTTTTATTATTAAATGTGCACCTGTCAATCAACAGTGGTTGCGCATGAATCACTCGAGGGTGGGGGCGATGGGGGTGGGGAGATTGGCGCAGTGGCTTATGGGATGGCACATAGCTCCTAATCGCCAGTAAGTTAGCATCAGAGGTCCCTATGCTAAAGTGGCTATGATAGTTAGCATACAGGCCACTTTCCCTAACTCCTTCCTAACTGAAAGCCCAATTCGGACGCATCTTATCATGGCGGACGCTGACGCACATCCGGTTTGGCGTAAGACCTCTTACCAATTTCACGGTTTCGGATGGAGCAACAGATATCAGAGAGGGAGGAAGAGGAGGAGCCATCCCTATATACTCCCAGACCGGATGTTCTCAGCGTTGGACCAACAAAATAAAATACACAAGACGACTAACGCACACTCAACCAGGTACATAAAACAAATATATAACCAAAAAGGTGGGACAATATATACACAGCCCCGAGTGACACTTACTCGGGGGCACTCCCACACCCTGCCACACCGTGGCGCTCAAAACCCATTACCAGGATTTTAACCCGTCTATAATAACACCATTACACACACACAGGAGAGAAAAGGCCGGTGTTCCGGTTCTCGCCGTGACCCTGTCACGATGTGATGTTTACATTTTGAACGAGCTCGGCATGGATATTTCATAAAATATCGTAGCTAGCTGTGCGCCACCATGGCCAATTAGCTGTTGTGGACCTGCTGTCTCCCCCTGAAGTCGACAGGAACAGGAAAGGATCGCTACGAAAATTGTGTGTGATGTTCATGATAACTGTACTGACATTGAGATAAAGGGTAATAAAGGCTTCAGTCTTACCATATGAGCGCGTTGGCGTCTTTTACACTACACGCAATGAATAATAATTAAAAGAATAATCACTCTCTCAACCAGTCTCGAACTCACTCCACGTGTTTGAAAAAGGTGTGCTTCAGGACACAGGATGAGGAAAGGACGCAGCCTCGTTGTACAATTAATAACATCCCACGTCAATTGGTGACTGTCACATTTTGACATGGCCGATGGAATAGCATAGCTTACTGTGATGGGTACAGAATATCTGATAAATACAAGCATTGAGACAACATTTGGTGTGGTGCTGTAGTGTAGGGGTTAGCGCAGGTGTCCTGAAGCACGCCTTTTTCAAACACGTGAAGTGAGTTCGAGACTGGTTGAGAGAGTGATTATTCTTTTAATTATTATTCATTGCGTGTAGTGTAAAAGACGCCAACGCACTCATATGGTAAGACGGAAGCCTTTATTACCTTTTATCTCAATGTCAGTACAGTTATCATGAACATCACACACTATTTTCGTAGCAATCCTTTCCTGTTCCTGTCGACTTCAGGGGAGACAGCAGGTCCACAACAGCTAATTGGCCATGGTGGCGCACAGCTAGCTACGATATTTTATGAAATATCCATGTGCCGAGCTCGTTCAAAATGTAAACATCACATCGTGACAGGGTCACGGCGAGAACCGGAACACCGGCTTCTTGTTTGTGTACGTCAGCGCGCCAACGTGTCGCTGTTAATTCTTCTTCGAGTTTTTCGGCGGTTGCATTACCGCCACCCATGGATCTAATATAATAAGCCAATTTCATAAATAAAGAATCCTCAGTAAATCTTATATTTGCCGTATTTTAAAAGATAGCAGTAACAAGTATGGAGTGAGTGAGTGCATAATGCAATGTAAAGCGTCTTTTATTTTTATTATTATTATTATTATTATTATATTACGTGCTCCTTTTGTCAAGGACATGGTGAAAGTATATATATATATATATATAATATATATATATATATATATATATATATATATATCCCTTCGTGAACCAGACAAGAGCTGATCTGGAGTGACACACAAGAGAAGAACATGGAGCATTACACAGAGCAGAGTCTAGCTGCCTTCAAGCATTTTATATAGAACACATCTATGAATGTATTACTTCTAAAGATGTGCTACTAGCAAAGACATTTTGATATCTTAAACTCACTTTAGTTTTAAACGTTTTTTACTTTAGAGCAAAACATGTTTTTTGTAAATCTGACAATGAAATGTTTTGAACTATAATTTTTTGAATTTTGGAAAAACTTATGGGTTAAAAAGTCATATTTCATATTTGAATCGAATGTAATACATATGAAACCTTAACTTTGGCCATTATTTGTATTTTTGCGCTTTAATACTTTTTTTAATCAGCCAAAACACTGGATGTTAAATAATAACATTGAAGAGTGTATGTAAATCAATATAAACCACCTGTTCTCATTAAATATATCTTACTTAAAAATAATGAAATCGTCAATCAAGTATATTCACAATCAGCTAACATTAACTCTACAATGCTAAACTCACTATAACCCTGTATGTTCGATCTTTCATGCTGGCCCTGACTGACCCCACAAAGTGACCTCCTGACACACCGCTAGAGCAAACATGACCAGATTTGTAATGATTTCCCCTCTTTTAACATTTTATTTAATCACTGAAATAACGCATGATGGTAGCACACAATCATTACATTTGTCTCTACACCATAGACACATACACCAGTAAAAAGTTGGAAACCAAAGTTGACGCAGTGGGAAAGAAAGTGGACGCCATGGAAAGGCAAATGGTTGAAAATACAGAGCAGTTGATGAAAAACGCAGCGCAGCTGGAAAAGAACTCCGAGATGATTTCTAACTGTATGAAACGCTTGGATGAGAACACAGGACAGATCGCGGAAATCAAGTCAAAGGTTGAAAAGTTGGAGAAAGAGAATGCTAAAGTGAAAAACGAAAATAAGCTACTGAGAGAAAGTGTGCGGGAGGTTGAACGGTACAAACGCCGCTGGAACATGCGACTGTCCAGGCTCAAAGAAGATCCCCAGCTAGCAAATTTCTCTTGGGCCAGAACTGGCCTACAACCTTACGTTTCTTCTGGCTGACAACTGGCTAGTCTGGCGGCCCTTTGCCGGGCCATAGGCTGCATGTCTTATCGATTAACAGCTGCTGGCGCTCTAGTGGGCCACACGCTCCGTCAAGGCATAATTAGCTAGAGTTCTCTTCTGGCCCAGTACTGGTTCATACACTTCAAAACTAATGAAGTTTAGAATGTGTTCTGGCCCAGCACTGGTTCATACACTTCAAATCTAATGAAGTTTAGAATATGTTCTTGCCCAGTACTGGTTCATACACTGCAAGTCTAATGAAACTATAAATTATGCTCACACACATTTTAATTTAATTGCAGACTTACGAAAATGTGAACATAGCTGTCTCTAAATGCAGAAGGAAATATCTAAAAACTACATGTACAATACAAACCAGCCAACAGGCCTACAAGTACATTTTATTTGTCCAATCACAAATAATTTCTCCATTCAAACATTTGCAAAACAGAATAAAACAAGGATTCCTGCTCTCAAAACAAGTTTATTTTCCCCTAAAATGCAATTTTGATTAAACAAAACATCAACATTTACAATTTACAATGCATTTTATGTACTGATTCAGTCATTTCACACTGCATGTCTATTCTCAGTACAAGTAATTTGCTATTTTGTCTGTAGTAATATTTTGCTGACTTAAAAAAAAAAGGTCCATGAATAGTTGATTTACCACGTTCCGATATTTGCATTGACTAATAAACAAAAAAACAAACAATAAAAAAACAGAGGGAATGTATGAAAATAAGATCAAGGCTTTCCATTGTTTTCAAAGAGCCCCAAACTCTAATACCAACTCTACATCTCAGGAACAAGTTTGCTCCTTTGTCCATTTGCTAAAAGGTCCCTGATGCCACATAATAAAGAATGCCTAAAACATGAATCAGTTCTCTTAAGGCTGTTCATCTCAGATTAAGTCACTTATTCATCCAAACCCCTGTCTAAATGCATTGTCACAGCATGAGTATTCTGTGTGTGATTAGGCTATTACAAAAGCTCTGGCTTGAGCACCATCATTGACAGGTTCATATAAAAATGTTTCCCCTTAATGGTGAATCCTATTCCCAGTGTTCAGATAGTAGATCTCTTAATTCTCTTCAAGTGAGTTGGGTTTAGAGATACTACAAAAAAAAAACCGCGGATTACTTCTGTTTTAGGACCACTAATAAATAGATAAAAATGAAAATCGGATGTTGATCTTGCTGGCTCTCAGTCTCCTACCTCTGCTCTGGTCATTGGCCACACATGTATGATGTATCCATCATTTGCTGAACCTTTCGCAGAGGGTGTTGAGGATAGAAAACTGTAATGAAAAGAGGAGACAATTTTACAAAGATTTTGAGTTGTTGGCTGTTTTAATTTGCCCAAGGACTTTATAAACCTGGGCATTTACCCTAATAGAGGCTGTGTGGAGCGTATGTAGTAAAGTGTTTTTGTTATAGTAAGTACTAAGCCTATTAATCAATATACAATGGTTATATTAGTATGACAATAGGTGCATTTGATTGATTTGAACATGTGTACTTCAAATCTGGTGACATGACTGGTTATTTTATGACACAAACCATAATATTTCTACCTAAAGAAAATGTTTACTTACCAAGTGAAGTGAGCGGTGCATGAATTTTGGCTGTATATCGCTCTATAAACAGAAAACGGAAAACAAAGTCAATAAAATGTAATTTATGCTACAATCTCTATTTGGTTAAATCAGTGCATCCTGAAGTAATCTCTGATGGCACATTAGACGAACATGTAATGTGGATTTAATATGTTTTTCATTCAACAGTTTTCAATACAATGTAAATTTGCTAGCTGGGTAACCTAGCCAACTGGTTATCTAGTTTTGGCATCACAGAAAATTAAATAATGTACATATATGGCAAAACACAACGGTAGCTCAAAACATGTTCACTTATACACTAATGTAAATGTCAGTCTGACAAAAACATCATAAGAAAAGTTACAATTATTACTCACCAGCAGGAAATAACTTTTGTGGACAGATCCACACATTCGCTCGAAAAGTAGCTACGTACGTAACTAGGCAACCACACTTACAACAACGTACGACGTGACATGTTTTGGTTCTTGACGCCAGTGTGTCCCGGGCGGGCGGGATCATGTAATACAGACAAACTTTCTTGTCTTGTAGACTTATTTTGCACTTTTTACGTTAAATCAACACGAACAAACTGCAGAATGATGGCTTTTTAACTAACATATTTCGAATACGGTAATCCCGCCCGCTTTGTTTGTCAAGGTAATTCAAACCGAGTATCTATTCCAAAACGTGTGGCTCACTCGCTGTTTGTTTGTTATCGGGCCAGAAGATGGCACCGCGTGTATGCGCCACGGCATGTTCTGACCGCTGTGGCCCGCATCAGTTGTGATTGTTGTGGCGCAGACAGCGCGTGTCCACTTCAGGCCCAGTAATGATTTACTGCCTGATTACTGGCACTCGATTTATTGCGTATGGCTCGTTACTGGGCCAGATGATTGCAGTCAGGTCGCCAGTCAGCCAGCTGTGCCACAAGAAAGCCAGAACTGGCTCAGACACGACTGCTACCTGGGGAAGAAGGAGAAAACATCAGAGGGAAGATCGAGGAGCTGCTGATGCAACTTTTCCCACAGTGGGCCACCAACATCGGGAACATCATCGACTCGGTGCACCGGTGTTCCGGTTCTCGCCGTGACCCTGTCACGATGTGATGTTTACATTTTGAACGAGCTCGGCACATGGATATTTCATAAAATATCGTAGCTAGCTGTGCGCCACCATGGCCAATTAGCTGTTGTGGACCTGCTGTCTCCCCCTGAAGTCGACAGGAACAGGAAAGGATCGCTACGAAAATTGTGTGTGATGTTCATGATAACTGTACTGACATTGAGATAAAGGGTAATAAAGGCTTCAGTCTTACCATATGAGCGCGTTGGCGTCTTTTACACTACACGCAATGAATAATAATTAAAAGAATAATCACTCTCTCAACCAGTCTCGAACTCACTCCACGTGTTTGAAAAAGGTGTGCTTCAGGACACCTGCGCTAACCCCTACACTACAGCACCACACCAAGTGTTGTCTCAATGCTTGTATTTATCAGATATTCTGTACCCATCACAGCAAGCCATGCCATTCCATCGGCCATGTCAAAATGTGACAGTCACCAATTGACGTGGGATGTAATTAATTGTACAACGAGGCTGCGTCCTTTCCTCATCCTGTTAATGCATATATGTGCGCCTGACATCGCTGGTGACACTGTTTGCAGCAGTTGGCTGTCGGTAGGGATTTTACGATCTAAAAGCCACAAAATAGCAGAAGCTCTAATCAACATGGTGGCCTATGCACCCATTTGACCACGGCGTGTCGCTGTTGTATTCAGCAACGGATCCAGTACAAAATCTGCCTCCTCACTCACCAATGCATACATGGCTCTGCACCTCAGTACCTTAAAGATCTCCTGACAGTCCACACACCATCACGTTCCCTCCGAAGCTCAAACACCCACCGCCTCCACCGCCCTAGACTACGCTGAAAACCATGGGAGACAGGCTTTCAGTCGTCAGCTCCCAGGCTCTGGAACACCCTGCCTGACCACCTCAGGGCGCCACAGTCTGTGGATTGTTTTAAGAAACATTTAAAAACTTACTTATTTAAGCAATGTTTTTAGCCTTTTTATTCCATTTTTTACTCCATTTTGATTGTTCTTTGTATGTCATTTCTTTTATTGTATCTCTCTGTAGCACTTTGAGATTTGTGTACAAATGTAAAGTGCGTTACAAATAAAATGCATTATTATTATTACTACAAACTTTTGCCAATGGAATTTAGCTTATTTGTGCAGATTACTTTTTTTTTTAACAAGAGGCCCCATACAAGCATCATCTCCTCATCATTAACATCAAACCTATTAAGAGGAATATTGAATAGGCGTAAAGTTCAGCTCTGCATTTATGGCGCAATGTTTTCAGCTCTGCTCCGTCGAAATTCGAACAGCGACACGCTGTGGTCAAATGGGTGCATAAGCCACCATGTTGATTAGAGTTTATGCTATTTTGTGGCATTTATTTCGTAAAATCTCTATCGACAGCCATGCAAACAGTGTCACCAGCGATGTCAGACGCACATATATGCATTAACAGGATGAGGAAAGGACACAGCCTCGTTGTACAATTAATAACATCCCACGTCAATTGGTGACTGTCACATTTTGACATGGCCGATGGAATGGCATGGCTTGCTGTGATGGGTACAGAATATCTGATAAATACAAGCATTAGACAACATTTGGTGTGGTGCTGTAGTGTAGGGGTTAGCGCAGGTGTCCTGAAGCACACCTTTTTCAAACACGTGGAGTGAGTTCGAGACTGGTTGAGAGAGTGATTATTCTTTTAATTATTATTCATTGCGTGTAGTGTAAAAGACGCCAACGCACTCATATGGTAAGATGGAAACCTTTATTACCTTTTATCTCAATGTCAGTACAGTTATCATGAACATCACACACTATTTTCGTAGCAATCCTTTCCTGTTCCTGTCGACTTCAGGGGAGACAGCAGGTCCACAACAGCTAATTGGCCATGGTGGCGCACAGCTAGCTACGATATTTTATGAAATATCCATGTGCCGAGCTCGTTCAAAATGTAAACATCACATCGTGACAGGGTCACGGCGAGAACCGGAACACCGACATCGCCGCGCGCAGTTCCAGGTTTATTTCACAACAAAAAAAACATCGTAACTTTATCTGGCCATAAAACCGAAAATATGAAGCGGATCTCTCTCAAATAAGAAGTGGCTGAAAGCTAGGGATGCACTGACTACATTTATGGAATAGTTTAAGTTTGTAGAGATCTTGATTTTGTGTAAATAGCAGGTTAATTCCTCGTGACTAGATCATTGTCTCGCATGCTAACACCGGCATGTTAGCTAACAATAGCACAGCACACATGGGCACGGCCACCACACCAGCGATAAAAAAAAACAATCTTTCACTCACCCATCTGAAGTAACCTTTGCCTTTTGCTCAGAAAAACTCGTCGTAAATCCAGTTTAAAGCGCAAGTAGCGCCGGCCTCTGATATTATAGTAGATCCATGAGAGCCACACAGGCGAAGCTTAGAGTCCTGAAGCACACACGCACAATGACACGCCCCCACAGCATGCGCTATTTCTCTGACAAAACAAGACTTTTTCAACCTGTAAACTGATCGACAATAGGCTTATGTATAAAACAGCCTTTTTTGCGTGGCATTTGTTTGCTAAAGCATGTGTCAACAACACAACTGAAAGCAGCTCTGCTTCTCCTCCTCCGCGGTGTTTACTCAGTATGTAAATAAACACAGACAAAGTCACGCCCCTACTTCACGCTCCGAAACCCACCTCAAACTAGTCATTTTGAACCTAAAAGTTTACGCTTTTAAATATACTAATACTGCTAGCTTAAACATGGAGAGGCTACTTCGTGACTTCAACTGAACGAATCTGCACAAAAGTGAAAATCACCAATTTCCACCAAAAAATCTTTGTGTGCGTTGTGTCTTTGGAATCCATGGCGGGTCACAAATGGAAAGAAGAAATTCCAAAGAAATTTGAGTGGAGTCCGTTTAATACCCAGTAGTGAGCCCTTTCCCTATCAAGTCAGGGGACTGTCTAAACGTAGATTGACTTGACAAGACATATGCTTATTGTCGATCAGTTTATGTTTGTTTGAGTGAGTGAACTCAGCAGCAGAGAGAGGTGAGAACAGCCCAAAAGTTTAGAGGCCAATTTCTCTGATTAGAAATAAGCTGGGTCCTTCAGCTATAGCTGAACTGAACTTAGATTGAGCAGAAAACGGAGAGACGGCTTTACAGTTCAGCCAATATTAATTGAATCATTTTATAATTAGGGCAAATTCGCCTGGGAGGCCAAATATTTGAGAGGATGCTCCAGCCACGCAGCAACCTCGATGGGTGAAACTATATTTTGGTCAGATCCATGTAGAAAGAGGAACACAAAGAGAGACGGACAGGAAACAGCCAATCACAACTTCCTGTGATGGTAAAGTCCAAAAAAGCTGAATTTGGAGCCAAACCATGGATGTATTATAATTAACTGGATAGGACACTCCCCCCTTCCCCGCGCGCCGGCCGGCGGACGGCCACTAGATGGTACTACAGCAGCAAATTCCCCTCGGGCCCAGAAAGGATTTTTGCCATAGAGCGGCCGTGCGAGAAAAAACTGTCCGTGTTCGGCTGACAGGCCGCCTACAACTTTAACAAATGTCGGATTTAGTGTCGATTATCATCTATACTAACATCATGTACTTTTTTTCCTTTAAAATTTGCGTATCGCCTAAAAAATACATTTTTAAGGACTTAGCCGAGCTCCACTCTAACCACGCTCTAGCTTTCCGCCGCGCTGATTGGGCAGAACAGGCACGTGGTGCGGGCAGTGCAGCCGGGCACGTGCAGAGGGCGCCCTCGATTTCCGTGGACGCGCACATGAAGGAAACATCAGCTGCAGCAGCATGGGAAGCCGAGGGAAAAGAGGACGCAAAACTAACTTTGCAAGTAAGTTTGCGCTGTTTGTATCACACAGAATGTATTCCGTAATTGTAAATGTTAATATACAGCATGTAAATATATATACTATTTCGATGAGACAGTTGATTATAAAATGTAGCTTTGTGAAAATAGCAAACAGAAACTACTACAACGACGACTACCATTTTAAACTAACAGAACAATGCTATTCTAGATGACAGTATCCCTGTTTAATGTAAAATACACATACAGTATATTTTACATTAAAATATACTGTATGTGTATCGAATTACAATAATGACACAGCGTAACACATAGTGAGAAGTTATTTAACTTGCCAGACAAACTAACAAAATAAGGTTAGTTAATATGATCGAAGTGTCTACGATGCCATCGACGGTTCCCGGGCTATTTTTCCGTCATATTTAATCTGGACAATATCTTACTGGTTATGGTTAGTGGCAGGGGTTGGAAAATGTTTAGAAACAGGTAAACGATTAAGGCTAAGGTTAGGAAAAGGTTAGGTTTAGGTTTATTGGGCACTATATAATAATGACGTGACATTTTTAATCCAGTTTGTCTAATAAATAATCATTGTATCTCTCAAACCAATGCTAAGTGCATAAAATGTACAAAAAACAACATGTTGAGCTGTATTCACTGTAAAATAACAAAACGTTTGTATCCCTCGGCCTTTAACAATAAAAGCAAGACAAAAATGAATGTCAGAAAACAAAGACAACATAATGTTAAAATTACAAAACAAACGTATTCAAGCTATCATACTTGTTCACTAATGTAACAAGACTGGTGATTATAGTAACCGTAATATACATATAATTGCACAGTAGTCACATATGTATAATTCTTATTTTGTCATGTGATCATGAATATGAACTCTAGAGTATAATGAGGGTGACATTTTGGTTCTCCTTTCTTCACCTAGGTCGTCTGCTGCGGTGGGATCTGTGTCCACTATGGATATGGAAGATGGGGCTAAGCATGAACTTCTTTACTAACTGGTGATTACTAGCTATTACTTAAAGTTCAATTAGTTAAAACTGTAATAAAGTTGCTGCTCAGTAATTCTACCTATATTGAACAGATGCTGCTGATGGCTGTGTCCTGTCACCCATCATCTCCTCCACACAGGACAGACCAGACTCTTATTATACCGTCTCCTGTTCTGCAGTGGCTGGCATGTGCTCAGCACATGCCAGTGTTTGTTAAGAACAGAGGCTAACTACCACACAGGTATGTTGAGTGGTCTGAAACTGTACTTTTAACCACTATTTTGCATAAACGTTGACATAGCCAATATGTTTGTCGTTGTGCTTTGTAATTAAATATTTTTGGTAGCAAGTAAATTACATTGTATGTAGGTCACATTTAAACTGTTGACCCAACTTCACCAAAATAAACTATTTTGTCATCCACAGCATATACAGCTTATATTAAACAGAAAATGTCCAGTCTCGGTTTATAGCCCCATCACCATGGCAACACAAGACCAGACAAAGACAAACCAAACTCTGACGGGACAACAGGTAAGAGGCCAAAAAAAAAAAAAAAAGGTATACTTGTCTAATTGTGCTTCGTCATGCAAGCTATAACTTCTTAAAACACAACAGTATGCCAAATTCAACTGGAAAATGTAAGGGAACCTATTCAAGTTAATAAAATAAAGGTCTATCATGCTTCAGACAATAATAACAGTTATTGAAGTGGACCAACTTTGACTATTTGTGTCATGTCTAACCTATTCTCCGGTCATTTTCTCAGTTTCTCTTTTAGCCTAAATGATGGAGCCAAAAGAATGGTGCTGTATGAAGTTGCCATTTTCACCAAAATGTGACTGTGCAGCCCTGGAAACAAAGTCTTGTTCTTGCTGTCAGAAAGAACTGCAGTGACAGTGAACTCTGGTGACAGCCTGTGTCCTTGGAAGATTACCAGATTTTGCTTTTAAACTCCGTTGGAAACAGTTCTCTGCCTCTTTACAAACTGCAATTACTCCTTGGTTTCTTGTTGGAAGAGTCATGCTAAGACTGGGCAGCTCAAGAGGCTACCGGTTAAACCTTTGTGTGGTGAGAATGCAGGCGTTATACCTAAGATGTTTGTATTGTCCAGAAGGAGACCTATTCCAGTCTGGGACTGTTGTTAAATCTACTACGTGCTCTGACAGCAGAGTAAAAAAACTTAAGGTGGTCTTGGCTGAGCTTGTTGATCAGTAGAACAGCTTTGGGCATTATTCTTTTCCACTCGATCACTGAAGGTATTACGGGCACTTCTGGAAATAAAGCCAATAATGTGTTCTTCAGAGTGCACAGGATTACTGTTGTGGTTTCTTTTTGCAACTGCTGTCATCGGGTCTAAATCAATAAACAATTTAGGCAAAACCCAGTGATAGTTTTTTTGTGTGTGTGTGTGTATAGTGTTGTAGGCCTTCTCTGCAAATATATCGGGGCACTTTTATTTTTTGCAATATCATTAATTTATTGTGTACATAAAAAAGCTTCATTGCATTTCAATTACATCGATTAGTTTCTGCGAAAGTCCCATAGACACTTGACATAAATGTTGATGGTGATTTATTTTACTTGAATAATTTTTTTTGTAACTAATTGTCCTATTCTGCTACAGTAAAATTATTTTACTACTCTTGAGTACAATTTTCTACTCTGCTGATTTACTTGTGATAAATTGCTAGTCTGCAAATGTTGTGAAATACAATGTAATGTATTATAATGGATCTTGTCAGCCTAATAATTAGAGGATGGTATTTATCACTTTGCCATTGTTGATAATTATGAATATATGCATTGCAATGCGATTTTTGTTATGTTCCATCCATAAAATGCAAATGTCTATATCTACACACTATTGTTTGATTAAGATGACAAAGTACAAGATAACATTTCAGTGTGTCCATGCAAATTCAGCTATAAGGAAGCATAATAACAAAGCTATATATGACATGACATTTTTAATGATAGTATCTAAAAGAAAAGTCAATATGCCCAAACAACTATAAATATTACGTTTAAATACAACAGAATAACCAAAGGTAAAACTGTGGTAATTGTATTGTAGGATTTCATTTACACACCACGTCTAAAAATGGATCAAATCCTGCGTTGTACAAAATTACGGTGTTTCAAAACTTACAAAGGTATAAATTAACATTGATTTTGTCATTATGCTGAATAATAGAAGTTGAATGTATCTTTTAAACGTTGGAAAACGGTACAGATCTTTAAATACATCCATGCGTAGGGCAGTAGGCTACTAGGCGACCTGGGTCTGCTGCTCCGCTCACGGCAGCTGCCCTGGCTGATTCTCTGCTCGCTCTCGTCGCTCTGTCAATTTACATGACATGTGGTCAATTGTAGAAGTATAATTAACTTTGTAATTAAACGTTGGAAAACAGTTCCAAAAGTGAATAACTTGTATTGCATCAATGACTAGGCTGAGCGATCTAGACCTGCCGCGACTCTGCTGCGCTGAGCGCTCGGAGCGGTGCTCGTTCTTGTCGCGCTGAGAATCATGGGGATGGGCAATAAACATCCGCGTTTCTTTGTGTTTTTTATCTGAAATGATTAAGGACACTAATATGGCCATAACAATGAATAATATAAATTATGCAAGTATATAGTAGCCGTTAAAAAATTCTCTGGGCCCCATGGACCCGGAACTAACGCGGAAGTAAGAATTTTTTCTGGCTCGCTGCGCCAATGAGCACAAACCATTGAAATCAACGGGCGGCCATATTGGAAGCCCGGGGCTTGAGCCAAACACGACCAAATTAAAGCTTCTTTCTGTGACAGATTAGTAGTATAAAGGTGTAGGAGTCTAAATGTGTGTGTTTTGTTCAATGGCCGCTGGCTGCTCTGCTTTATGACCGCAACACTGGAGGCCGCCATTGCTGTAGTACCTCCATATCATCGCTAGGACCCCATTGAAAAGCATTGGACTTTAGACACGTTAAAAACAACTTTAATGCCTGGTTTTAATTTTTTAACGCTTTCTATGGCTACATATTCCTCCTGACATAACGCTGGGTTATTCACAAAAAAAGAAACCAGGCTGGTTTTCGAAAAAAAATATTTTTTAATCTCCTACTTAACGGAGGTCGGACTGTTGGCATTGGAGCTGCGTGAGCTACACGTCACACAAGGGCCGAGTCTACAGTGAGATCCCGCCCTTATTAGGAACATGCTTCGTCAGAGCTGGGGAGGAGGAGTCTGTAAATCCGCCATGAATTCCCCTCGAACGTGGTCATTATGGTAAACGGGGAGGAGTGAGGAGGAGCTGTCTATGGTTTTGTTAATAAAGGGGTAAATTGACGAATTTCAAAAGAAACTGACCGAGACCGGCACGCTGTCAGGCTAAGAACTCTGGCTATTTTCACGGAGGATGGGAGGGCCACTTACAAGCCAATTACAAGGCATTTTTGGCGATAGTGGCTGCGTTTGCACATGGTTAAGTCCAGCTTGGGAATGGGCACGCGCCGGATTGGGTCCGATCCAATCCGACAAAGTCTGTGAAAGATATGAGACTTTGAATTTTGTTGAAAATGGCCTCTGAGTTGCGGGCTTGTCATGACCACGCCCAATAATATTTCCAAAATTGAAACGATGATTTTGAAAGCCACATGAGTCTGGGACATTTTGGGCAAAAATGGAGGCTTTCGATTGAAAACTCGGGGATCAGGGGTCAGAAGTTCGAGAGGTACGATTATGAAGGTTCGAGGTTTGGGCCAAGATGGCCGACTTCCTGCAGCATTTAGGGCGGGGCCATAATAATTTTTTTTACATGTCCTGACATTGTCTATGTCCCTGGCCAGTGTCACCTTTGTACAATGACATTTTTCACGACCGGGCTCTCATTGACTCAGTGTAAACTGACTGTTTGAGGGGGCGCCACAGAGCCATCTTTTATTATTTTCTCTCGCAGCCCCCCCCAAAATTCGAGCAATGGGTTACATTATAAAATTTTAACAGAACAAAAAGAAGAAAAAAACAAAAAAA
Organism: Neogobius melanostomus; assembly: GCA_007210695.1. Lineage (NCBI taxonomy): Eukaryota > Metazoa > Chordata > Actinopteri > Gobiiformes > Gobiidae > Neogobius > Neogobius melanostomus. The sequence continues at coordinate 59,758 of VHKM01000890.1, forward strand.
ACAAACAATATTAATAATAATAAAGTAAATACATAAATAAAAAATAAAAATTATTACATTTAAGCACCGGAATAGCAGACTGTGATAGAACCAAAATAAGAACATTGATCAACCTTTACCTCAATATTATGCAGTTATCCTAATGGTTAACCTCCTAACCCACGCCCCAACCAAGCGCACATTCTCCAGTTAAGCTCCACCCGAATCCAAAAGCCTCTTGGGAAAAACAAAACAAAACAAAAAACACCAAAACAGCGACAAAAAAAAAGTGACAAAAACACAACACTAATGAGCACTAATTTCTGATCCCCGTTACTTGCATATCGGTTCACATTTTCTATGTGAATTCTTGCGTTTTCGGTCTCGTTATTGATTGTAATTAGTCCCTCATGGGACACTGCATGTCCGTTGCTCGGGCATAATAATAATACATCAAACTTGTATAGCACTTTTTTGGACACTCAAAGACGCTTTACATGGGGAATAAAACAATACAAAAAGGGGGTTTAAGGAAAAGCTAGTTTGAACAGAAGGGTTTTTAGTACTGATTTGAAGTTTGGTAGTGAGTCAGAGTTTCTAATGGGCGATGGGAGTGAGTTCCAGAGGGTGGGGGTGGCGATGGTGAAGACTCGGTTATGGAGACAATATTGTGTCAAAAACATTTGTCTGTGTGTAACCAGATTTGTGCGTGTGTAACCAGATGTCTCTGTGCGAAACCAGATGTGTGCGTGTGTAAACAGATGTGTCTGTGCGAAACCAGATGTGTGCGTGTGTAAACAGATGTGTGCATGCGTATTTTTATTTATTTTTTTGCGTGCGTAACATTATATTTGCATGTGTAATAAAACAATGTGTGTGTAAATTTCCATGTTGTAAAAAAAGATCAACGGAAAATGTCTAAGTCCTCCAAGGCTCTGTTTTGCACAAGACACTTTTGACACAGTCCTGCCTTGTTGAAGTTGCAAGCGTAACCTAGACTGTGTGCGTGTGTAATAAGATGCATGCGTGTGTAATAAGATGCGTGCCTATTCAGATGTGTGCGTGTGTATTTTTTTTTTGCAAGTGTAAATGAACAATGTGTCTGTAAAATGTCCAAGTTGTGCGTAGGACTTACACCTCATTTACACCGAGTACGTTATGCCCACGGCCCGTTTTACGTACGTCTGCCATAACAATAGGAATGAAATAAAATCAATCAGGTGGTTTACACCTGTCCGTCAGGTGTCAGTTATGTCTACGGCTCTGCGGCAGAAATACGCATCGATTCTATTTTTGACGGACGCCGGAGCGTCATCAATAGCTTTTTTCTACAGCTCAGTAGTTTTTTTATGCTGCATAATGAGCCATGTGCTCGACCAAAGGGAAAAACACCGGATAATGGCCTAGTTATAACATTAACATCAAGGTGCTTCTCCGTGTTTCGGTGGGACAATAAACAGCGTAACACCACTTAAGAACAACATAACAACATCTCATGGAAAAAGTTTTGTCCGTGACTCGCGTCTCGTCTCTTCTAAAGATATTCAACCGAAAATGAGCTAAAGCCGGGTCTCTGCACCGTGACTGAGCCGAGACCCATCGCACGGCCCGCCTTTCTTTTTCCTCTCACACTCCTCTTTTTATACCTTGTGACAATATACGTTTGATGTGGAATGTAGCCTAGCCCTTATCATGTCAAAGAATGCAAATTGTAAGGTCTATCACTGATTGATTGTATTGTTGAAACAGTAATTGTAATAGGAAAAAGTAACTCATAATCAGGTACATGCTTGTGGTTGTACAATTTTTTAGTTTATGTTTTTCTTGCATATTATGGTAAATTATAACAATATAATGTGAATTGTTACAGTTGTTATTGAGTTCCCTATGGGAATACAAATGTAAAATGCACAAATACTGAGAGTATTGAATATAGGGGTAGGCGCACATAAGCTCCAGCTTCAGCCTACTCCTTTTGAGCTTTCATTACTGTGTAATGAAACTAAATCAATGTAAACAGCTCAAATAAATAAATAAATAATAAATAAAAAAAACTTTGGGGTAACTCCGGGAACCTAGAGCACGTTTGCTTCAGGCTATTTTCACGGAGAATGGGAGGGCCACTTACAAGCCAATTACAAGGCATTTTTGGCAATAGTGGCTGCGTTTGCACTTGGTTAGGTCCAGGTCGGGAATGGGCATGCGCCGGATTGCTTCAGACGTTGGATGTAACGATGGTGATGATCAGAGGTGTACAGAGGCCAGGAGAGGAGGACCAGAGGACAACAGACAAGCAGAAGACCGAGGGGAAAGATGAAGACAGACGAGCGGATGATGACAGAGGAGGAGGAGAGGACACAGACCAACAATGGCTCCATGTAATGTTTCTTGAGGTGCAGGTAAACGTATAAACACTAAACATTCCCAAATAAATGAAGTTTAAATGTAGGAAATGTATATAAGCTCTTATATGGCATTTTAAAGTAAAAAAGTAAGCTGTCATTACTGATTTACATGTGATTAAAAGGCAACATTATTACATGACGGATTAAAGACGTACGGACACTGTGTAAACTAGAATGCGTGATTTGACGTACGTAAAACGGGCCGTGGACAAAATGTACTCGGTGTAAATGAGGCGTTAGACATTTTCCGTTGATCTTTTTTTACAACATGGACATTTACACACATATTGTTTTATTACACATGCAAATGTGGTTACACACTAACACATCTGGTTACGCACGCACAAATCTGGTTACACACAGACAAATGTTTTTGACACAATATTGTCTCCATACTCGGTCCCCCAAGGTCCAGCGGTTAGTGTGGGTGATGGGAGTGAGGCGGTTGGTGCTGGCTGAGCGGAGGTGGCGGGTGGGTTGGTGTTGTCGCAGGAGCTCCGTGAGGTACGGCGGGGCCAGTTTATGGAGGTACGTGTAGGTGAGGAGGAGGAGCTTGTATTGAATGTGATATTGAACGGGGAGCCAGTGGAGCTGCTGGAGGATGGGGGGTGATGTGTTCTCTGGACCGGGTGTGGGTGAGGAGGTATGTACATTTTTGAGCACAACTGTATCTACAACGAGTCTACAAAATTAGTTTTAGATTTGATATTGTTTACTTCTATTTTGACCATCAACCACGAACCCATTGTTAAATATATAACACGTTGAGACCGATTATTTTTTATTATTTTATTTGAAAGATTAAAGGATTTTTTAGATATTATTCAATCAGATTTTTGCACATTAGAGAAATCAAAATGATACCAATAAAGTGAAACCAAAACATGTGTGTCTTTGTACAATGTACATGTACAGTATATGTTAGATCAGTGGTTCCCAAAGTGGGGTCTGGGGAGGCACTACAGGGGGCCCACAAAGTGTGTCTATCAAACAAGTACATTGAAAAATGTTTATTTCAAATGCTCGAATGCACTACTTTAACCCAGTATTTAGCACACAGTCATTGCTTCTCTAGAAAAAGTAATCTACAAATAGGTAACATTTATTTGAAATAAGTATATTTTATATTGGCCCTTGATTTAAGTAGGTAAGATAGATAATGAAAGGAAACAGATCTTATCACCCTTTAGATTCGATAATAAATCTTATTTTACTTGAAATATGTTTTTTTTCTTTTCTTATTCTAAGTGCAAAAATACTCATTGCATTGGCAGATTTTTCGACATGGCAAGTCAAAATTTGTTATTTCAGGGTAAAATATTCTTATTCCAGTCATTTAAAAACAAATTTAAATGACTTTTTGTAGTGTAGACGTTGCTTTTTATGTGATTTTAGCTGTAAAATTTATTTATTAATATTTAAATAGAGTAAATTATTATGTTTGGGGGACCCTGCGAGCCGTGATGTCCCAGACATTATGGCTATGTTAGAGCATGTTGTTTAAAAAGCACAACACTTTAGACATTCAAATAATAGTAATAGTTGGCCAAGTGTTTGGTTTTCAGATTTAGGGCACAACTCAGCTCATGTTCCTGTAATCAAACTAAAGATGAGGCACTATCCGTATAAATTAAATAGCCTGTTCTGGCTTTCCTTAGATGGCCGTGATAATAGACGGAAACTCACTATGTGAGAAAATAAGCCCCGCACAGCAATTCAAGGAACGTCATCACTACATTCGATACAAAGAAGCTGACATTGGATTATGTATACGAGGTGTTTCTGCGAATATACTGTAAATTAATCATTTTGAATCACTGTCATGATTTTCAAGATGTTGTGTCTAAGTTAACGTATAGTACCCAGTTTTATGGACTACATTTGGTCCTGTGACATTTCAAGGTGAAAATGTTGTGTTTCCTTTCACTTTAGTGGTATTACAGGTTTATAGACCAAATATTCTCTTAAGTAAAATGCCAAGAGGCACAAATGTGATGTGAGAACCAAGTATTCAATCACCACAAAGCTCATGGGGATTGCAAGTGAACAGTCGCCAAATGCTTCAGGAGGGACTTGAGGCTTCTCCAAGATTCCAAGTCAAGCTTTAATTTCTTCTTGGAGACTTGGTCCAAAGGGTGGCATAGCTTGGCAACATCAACCTGTTTGTCACCCGGAGCATCTCAAATAGAACATTACACCGATGAGTGAAGGGCTCAAGCACTGATGGGAGCAATTAATATGTTTTTTTTAATATGTACAAAAAAAAGAAATATTTCTTTCAAGTTAATTCAGTGTTGTTTTGGCAGCCCTTTTAGTTTTAGTCTTATGGATGAAAATGCTTTTAGTTTTAGTCACGTTTTAGTTAGACAGAAACTATAAAGGTTTTAGTCAAGTTCACCGGACTTCCGGTTCTGGTGCACGGTGGTTGCACGGTGGTTGCGAGATGCTTGAATCTTTGTTTGTAGAGCGTGATTTTTTGGATTATTAGTAACTTGGTTACGGATTTGGTCGCATTAAGGCAATATGGACATTTACTACGATTATATATATATATATATATATATATATATATATATATATATACACTGAAAAAGGTTATAGTTGTGCTTCCTTAAAACTATTCAGTGTTGTTTACTGAACCCAGCTAAACAGTTAACTGCACTGGTGCCGCATAGGTATTGAAGCTTTTTCACTGATACAAAGTAAGTATTGAAACTTTTTGAAATAAAAACAAATCTTACTCGAATTATGCTTTTAAAGAGAACTCGTACAGCTCCAGTTATCTTTTGACATGCGCAGTAGAGTGCCATTAGGACATGCGCAGTCGTGCCCTGTAGAGCACATGTCGAGACGGTTGGCCACAAGAAAACAGACATGCATGGAGTTGCAAACGTTTTAAATCATCTTTTATTCGGAGGTAAGTCTTTTATATGTCATGTAATGCAGTGGTTCCCAAACGGTGTGCCGCGGCACACTGGTGTGCCGTGAGGCAAGTCCTGGTGTGCCGTGGGATTTTGTGACAACCAGAGGTTACATTAACCGAAAATTCTCCGTCATTTACGGAATATTTTAAGCTTTGACAGAACATTTCAAAGGCCGTCTGTCATTTTGACAGATTGAAAATCAAGCCGTGATTAAAATAAAAACGCAGGGCTGCTTTTTTTCAGAGCGCGCGGGGCTCTCTCTCTCTCTCTAAACGCAGCTTCACTGTTTCACTTGTATCACTGCTTAGCTAGCTAACTTTCTGGGCGCTAACAACAACACGGGGAAGAAAACCGCGATCCAAACGCGGTTAAAGGCTAATAATATCCTTCTCATCTGGAGCCGCTCTTTAACTTTAACTTACGTAAATCTCAGGACGAGCTCATCTATTTCTCCCCCTCTCTCTCTCTTTCCCTCCCGCGTGTGTGTTTCTGTGCACGGCGCGCTGTGCAGTGATGCGAACTGGTAAATATTGTCCGCTGTTTCTTAAACATTAACGTTAAAAGAGAAAGTGCAAATAATAAGCTCCACTTTACATTTGTATTAGTGTAATATGAGCCCTGATATGAGGAGCAGATGACGCTCTGAATAAGCCTCTGAGAATTTTACGCACCAGTTCATACACATTTCTGTAGCAAAATTTGTGTTCCATGATTGTTCAAATGTTTAGTTAAACTCCATTTATCCAGCGATTTCACATTTTTCCTAACATACACAATATGCAGCTTATATATAGCCTATGTAAATGTCTTTAAAAATTGCTTATAATGTGAGATTAATTCATAAAGGATAAAAATAGCCCATGACGGATTTTTTATAAACCTGCCCGTCAAAATGAAGGAGAGAAATTAGCCCTAGTGAAACCACTGGTGACAACCATACATTATTATTGCAATATACAACTACACAAAAATAATATTTTTTTAATTTACTATATCAGTACTTTGTATGCACTCATTTAATAATACAGAGGCAAACTCTATACCTAAAAACAATTCTTTAAGAAAAAAAAAAGAGAGAACGCAATATAAAGGCTATTTTGCACAATAGGTGTGCCTTCAGATTTTACTTGTCCTTTGGTGTGCCTTGGGCGCAAAAAGTTTGGGAATCACTGATGTAATGTAATGTTGCACGTTAATTAATCGTATTTAAAATCAATTGCTGTTTTATTTGTAGCAGATGTATGAAGGTCAAAGCTATAGGCTAGTAAGTTTAAGTTAACCAGAAATCCTACATTTAATCAAAAATATCAAATGAAATATTTAGATGCTGTTTATATACTATATTTCGCAAAAATGGGGCACAATAAAGTTTGGAGGCTAACGATATATTCATATTGTGGTACAAATTTACCTAGTACTAGTTTTCACAAAGATTCACATTGGGTTAATAAATTCTATATTTAGTGACGTGTCATTGCCGTTCGTATGTTTAATTTCAAAAACTGTTAAGAACTTTTTCTTTTTTTTTTTTTTACTGTTAAGAACTGTTAAAGGATCTGTATCATGCTATTTTAGCCATTCCAAAGTAAAGTATAGGCATATATATGATATATTGTACCTCTATCACTATGGAGTACTCATTTTTGAGAGAAATATAAGTATTTTTGGGGGTATTTTCCCTACCCGGAAGATAAGACGCTTCGATTCAGTTAACTCCGCCCCTCTCTCTGCTCATTCCACATTTGCAGTATTATAAATATAAATATCGCTGCAAAAAGTGAAGTTACTTCACATAATGCAGTTATAAGGAGTTGACATGTGCAAAGCAGTTTCATAAATGGCTAACACACATGCTAACACACACGCTAACATGCGTTTTGATTGACTCACCGCTCAGTTTGGACTCCCATGAGATCGCGTTGGTTATAAAAGTTATAAAAGTTAATCCACTTTGATTCTGGCCAAGGTTCACCAAGCATCCATCAGGTTGGTTGATATAGTAGCTAGCTTAATCCCGGAAAGAAATTCCAACTTCTGGCGAGTGCACTCTTCTTTAGGAAGGTTGAATATTCCTGTTCCTCTCGTAGCCAAACGCGCATCCGTGGCATTATCGGTAAGAAAAAAGAGCAGGCGGTGTCCAGAGTAGGTTAGAAAGAGCTCAGTCTTCAAAACAACACTTATGCTCGGATCTATGGCTCCTCCAGCCGTGGGTGCGCTTGATTAGCGTCGTGGGACAGCACAGACGCTTCGGAGGGTTGCTGTTTTTTTTTTTTTTTTTTTTTTTCAAAAAAAAAAAAAAAAAAAAAAAAAAAAAGCTGTTTTATAAATCGAAATCAGGCCGTAAGGCATTACATTACAGACGTAGAGCACTTCCGTTCCGCTGTGACGACACAACTGAACAGCTCAGTCGTTTACCAGGAGAGGGTGGAGCAGCTGCTCAGAGAGCAGGATTCAGGAGGATTACTTAGAACTGCGTGAATGAAGCCAAAAACCGCTCTGGGGGTGTTTTTGATAAGGAAATAGCATAACAACATGGCTAAAAGCTCCAAAAAGTCGATTTTGCATGATATAGGACCTTTAAGAATATTAAGGGGAAAGTCAGCGAGCATGGCGAGCACACTTGGCAGCTATCTTAGCAAAACGTTGTCAACTCGTTCGTAGCTAAAGCAGGTCTGTACCACGCTAACCTTCAATATTATTTACCCTGAAAAATGTTAACTGTCCCACGGTAACAAACTCGATTTGTTTTATTCATCTTGTCTTTAGTGGAACCAATGTTTAAATATAGCCGCAAGCGGCGATTATCGGCCCTCGCCGACCGCCCTGCCTAAAGTAAGGGGGCGCTTCGCGCCCTTTTGTCTCCCTCAATCTAAAATTATGGTATTGCTACTACCTTTATGTTTGTTTTTAACTTTTTCCCAAGGGTCTTAGTTTTAGGATTTTGGAATGCGCTAACGCGCACTCCGCGCTCAATTTTGACATTATACAGAGAAAAATTAGTATGAATTTGTATCACACTATATCTGCAAACTGAAGCATAGTTTTACATTTTACTTAGGGCTGCGGCTGCGCCGCAGATCATCCACAAAGGTTATCCAAGTACTTTGTATAACTTTTGGTTCCTCACTTCTCGCTGAATTATAGAGTTTAACATTTTTCCATCAGAATAAAATGGGACGTTCTGGTCATCGCTACGGCAACACCGTGAAAAATATGGCATGGGTGTGATTGACTTTTCTGATCGGAACAACCAAATAGAATTTTGTGCCAAATTATTTTAATTTTCGTAAAACTAAAATGTGTACTCCATATAATTCCTATAGGGGGCGCTATCGCGCCCAATTTGAATTTTGCCAAATGAAAGTGTTGAGGACTGTGACTTTAACAACTGATAATAAAATGAGCGAAATCGGGCTTCATATGTGCGAATGGGAGCCATTTTTTGTTTGCGAAAAATCTCAAATACTTCGTACAGTTTGCGGCTTCGCCGCATAAAAACCGTAAAACTTAGAAAAGTAATTTGGATAACTTTTAAAGTTCTACTTCTCAAGATTATTTTCCACCCAAAATTAGGTCGTTCCGATAAACGCTCTAGGAGGAGATAGATTTTGTACAAAGTGAAAAATAAAGGCAGATTCCCGCTTCGCGGGCTTTCATCCAAAATGGCCGACACCCAATATGGCGGACGGCGTTGCCGTAATAATATTTTTTGCTCAACTTGTCATGATGCACGTCTGTACCGATTTTTATGATTCTGCGACAAACTTCATTTTTGGCCAAGTCCTATCTCGCAATGTTAAAAAAAACTGAGGTGGCGCTATTGCGCCACTATTTTGAAATTCAAAATTTGGAAATAGTCAAAAGTTGCGTCGGATCAGGTTTGAATTTTGGGCCAAAATCTGTGACTTTTCGTCGATGTTCACTGGGTGAAAATTGCGACGGTGCGAAAGAAAGAAAGAATAATATTCCCATACGAAAACAATGTTCCCGCTTACGCGGGTACCATAAACTATATATTTTCGGAAAGCGCTCGCGCATTCCTACCTCATGGTAGAGGTCCCAGGGCTCTCAGTCGCCCATTGACTTTTATGGGCTCTGTACAATTACAATGTTGATCTTTGCATTATATATATATGTGCACGGGACGTGCACGACAAGAGGAGTGTGTTTGAGAGGAGGGGAGCGCTTTGCGCTCGTTTTGTGCGTTTTGTTTGCATTTGCACTTTACGATTACAAGAGCCCCTTCGCCAGCCCTGATGGCGCTCGGGCCTAATTAGTTGCGCGCTTCCGGGTCAAATAATGGGATGGGATTTCCTGTTCGCCTAGCGCTTCTGTAGCAGCTAAACGTCGCTGCAACACGGAGTTATGGCGTGCAAAGAGTCTCTGAGATATGCAATTTGGGTATCGAAATCAAAGACTGAACGGAGTGCCGGTAAGCCAGCAGTCTGTGCTCCAATTTGCTATGCGTTGCTATGAAAAGCGCAGTTAAGGAGGCGTCTAGGTGATCGACATTTTGTTAGCATGTTGACTCGTGGTTTTGCTGCATTTGTTTTTAAACTTTGTCTTTCGTGAAGGTAGGTTCGTTTGAGCTACACGTAACAGCTAATGCGCGCACCAGATAGACTTCATATAGAGATAGAGAAAACACTATTGGGAAGCAGAGCTATTGCCACAGGTAAACACACGCAGGGCAGAATCTGAAACTCGCTCTGGTCGTTGGTACGTTTCTTTGCACTGTTGCAGTGTTGACAGATGTTGGTTTACAATTTTACATTCCCCAAGTTCTGCAACGCTACACCAACATGTCTTTAGCGGAGTGTACACTGCACGAGTTATTTAATGGATTTAACTTATTTATTATGATGATAGGACTGTCATAAACGTGGACAGAAGAAGCCCTTAAAATATATTCAACTGCTGTTTAGTTTAAAATTGTGCACCTTACAGTGTTAATTATTGGCCTCGTTGTTTCTAATTTGCTATTTATTTTAAAGTGATAGTCTGGATGTCTAAATGTATTACAAATGTTAAGAAATGTACAAAATTGACCTCCTGGCCTTACATTTTGATATAAAGTAAGTAAAAAAATATATTATTATATTTTTGTTAAGTCCCTCCTTCCGTGATCTCAGCAACTACTCAAGAGTCCCCTCGCCGATGGCCTAAACCAATAAAATGCGAGCAAGACGATAATTGACACTTCATGCGAGCTGTAGGCTCGTGCCCGATAACTGCGCACGCGCAGCTGCAGAGAGTGTTTCTGTTTCTCCTACCTGGATCCGCCATCACGGCCTGAGCGCCGCTATGGCACAACAAACAGCTCACGACAGAAGCTACGACTGCCTGCTACTTCTCATAACAAATTTAAACCGTTCAAAAGTCCATCTTCTAAACTAGCAGAAAAACAAACGCAAGATAGATGTGGAATTTATATCGGAGAGTCGTTCAACAGATGGACGGAGCTTCGTGAGCTACAGAAGGCATGAAGACATGGCAGAGTTTCTAATGGACAGGTAAATGCATGACACTTTGAAGCATTCATGGCGACAATTTGTTGAATTTAGTGCGTCCGTCATGGTTAGGCTTTTTGCAAATTCTAAGCGTTAATACGCCGGCTAACTTTGAACTGTTTGCATCGCGTTATAAAGCTATTATATAGCCTACTGTAAACAATGACGTTTTTCACAACTTTACATGCACGGGTCTTGACTATGTATATTTCTGTGCGTACTGGCATTACATCAAATGCAGCATTGAGATTTGGAGACGTGCAGACATGCAGTACTGTATATATAATGCCAAACTCTAAATGTAGTGCTTGCATCTGATGTTTATTGTGCGATAAATAATTGAGGGCCAGCGGGCTACATATGTTTTTGAAGGAAACGCGATTCAAAATATAGCTTATGTTATTAGAATTGCACAATGTCGTTGTTACATTTTGTGTAAATGTATGTAACTACAGTGCCTTGCCAAAGTACTAATACACCTTGAACTTTTGCACATTTTGTCATGTTTACAACCCTAAACGTAAAGATTTTATTTTGAATTTTTTTACTGAAAGCTCACACACAAGTAACAGACAACTGTGAAGTGAAAGCAAAATGATACATGATTCGTTTTTTTTTTTAAATAGAAAAGTGAAAAGTGGGGCATGTACAAGTATTCATACAGCATTTTTCTGAGTGCATTAAATTGCCTTTATAACATTCCTAATAACTGCAGAATGTTCACACCTTGCCCTAACCATTAAATAGAGGCCACCTGTGTGTAATCTACTCTTAGTATAATTACAAAAAGGAAATGGTGTGAATTACTTGCTTGCTAAAAGTAGGTAAGCCTTAGTGATGCTAGCCATGGAAAAATAGACACCCAAACACCACGAAACCACAATCAATTGGTTTAGGAAATTATTCATAAACTGCCATTCTCTTGTATTTGTAGAGATAACCATTTTGAAGAGGGAGTGAACATCTTGGAGCAAAGGAAGCCTCTACTTCCAGAAGTAGAGAGTAAGTAAAACATGTTTGGTATCTGTATAGTTGTTACACTGGTCATTGACAATTAAATGAAGATAATGTTGCTGTTTTTGGTTTAGTTTACCATCACTTGGCATCCCTGAGGAGGAGTACAACCACACTGTGAGGATTTGTGCTTGTGTTTCCAAACAAGTCTAAACCAATCAAGTCCTGTTCCACATAAATACATGCATGCATACATAAGCAAGAGAACATGTAAAACGTTGTACATAATACTAATTTTTACACACTGTGTTCACAGGACAGGGGCCTCTCTGAGAAGGAAAACTGAATGACCTTCAGCACATAAGTGAGCAGGACACAGGTAGAGGTCCACATTACAGAAGTGTTTACTGATGCCCACTCACAGATTTCTGCGCTTTTTTTTAGTAAGTGTCATTGTATTTATGATATGAACTTTATAATTGGACACATCTAAAGAAATTATATTTTTTATTTTAATTCATAATCCTCACACAGGAAATGAGATATACAAAGACAGTGGTATGGCGCACACATTATGTGGTATGGGACTAAGAACTTGGGCAAAAAGTTACATGCAGTAAGTAAAATTGTGAGCTTTGTAAAAGATGCTTATTGTGCATTTATACTGTACATGTATTTGATTTTGTCTCTTTTCTGTGTAGGCTGGCCAGCAAAGGGATGTTTCACAGTACTACAGTGAACTAAGGCATTTGTAATCATTTCTGGTTCTGCTGCACGAACGCAACACACTGGAAAGTGAACGGTAGAAAGAGTGGACAGTGAAAGGTTCAACGGCGCACAATACTCTCATTGAGGTCATTCTGAAAGAACGTTGGTTCAAAGAAGTACCAAAGTATCTCAAGTTTAGGTATTGTATTTAGATTTATATATATATATATATATATATATATAATATATGCTTCAAAATATGCTAGCTTTTTTGTAGATCAACTGGACGCCTGGAGGCATTGCACAGTCATTCTATGTACGCCAGCAAAAGATTCAGTTATGACCCGCCCATTGCAGTACACAGACCTGGAACAAGGAATGCTGATGGATGTATAATTGTATACAGTATGTACGCATTCTGTAAACTATGCATCTTCATTCCTTTTCTACGACTTACTTTTTTGGCATTATTTTGTCTCTATTTCAGATACCGGAAAGTATTCAATAAAAAATCCAGGTGCTGCAGGATTGATACAGTGAAGGTTGAGAAGGACTATTCAGACAATGATTGTTGCTGCACGGTTGAACAGCAAAAAAGGACTCCCACGCCCTGCAAAATTGAGATCCCCAGAGAACTTGGTTTGCTGTCAGCTGTCCCTGACCCAACAACCCAGGAGTTACTCCAACACCAGCACACCCGAGGAGATGGTATGGACTAATTTATTCTTCTCACAATATTGAATATAGAAATTGCATACATCTATATATCCATAACATATTCTTGATCCTTGTTTTTTTTACAGGTCAACAATTGCCACAGAAATAACATGAAGAATGTTTTATTTTTGTAAATAAAGTTGTTGTTGAAAACTAGTTGACCATTGTTTGTTTCTATCTGTAACCAAATGTTTGAGATGCTATTTTTGTGCAAGAGGTGTTTTTTAGGCAATGTGTTAGTTGTGCTTTGAAATTAGAAGACTTTATTATATTTCATTCTTTATTCTCATGAAAACGAAGCAAAGTGACTTCAATTGAAATGTAATGTAATCGATGGTATAAATATATACAAATGGTATATTGGTATAAATCCAATGTGGTGCCCATTAGGATCAGAAAATGTGTCTGATTTAGTCTCCACATGTGGCACTTTAGATATGCAGTTCTCTGGAGCAGCAGGCAGCTTTTGGAGATGTCTGGTTGATGCTGCAGGTTGGGTTTTATTCATCATCGGAAGATCCTGCCATTACAGAGCTTTGAAGAAGACGAAAGATAAAATAATTAGAAAATACAAATGCAATATGGCCTAAATCTGAAGTGGTCTAAAACACAACAAAGACGACAGGACAGATAATCGTACGCTAGCTGTTAGCATATCAAAGAAGTAAACAATGTTGCATGCTATAAACCATGCAAACGATGTAAAAACTACATGTTTACTTGATATACCAGTTTATTGGAAATTTCAGTACAAAGTTGGCTGCATAAACGTGTCAATCCCCGTAAAAAAACAACGATTTTAACATAAAAAGCATCGTTACCTTGGATAACTCAATTGTTGACACTGTCACCGTAATGTCTCCCCTCGTCACTTCTTGGCCCATTGAACCTCGCGCGTGCACGGGAAAACAGGCGTGGCTTCCAAGACCAATCAGGAAGGGGGGGGGGGGGGGGGGAGGGAGCTTGAGCCGTTTTTTTCAAAAGAGTCCCTCTCTTTTTTCTGACAACATCCAGACTATCACTTTAAATATTTCCTTCAATGCTGTTTGCAAATCCTTGTACTTAAAATATGCACTTTGTGTCTTTGTGACATTAACAGTAAAATGGGCATTAAATGTCATTAAAATATTACGTTGTAATAAGAAATTTAGTAATGCGTTTTAATGCTTGCCCAAATAACTTCCTCCTCCTGCCACTCTTAATGAGAGATTGTCATATTACAAGGCACTGCATTTGTTTACAAAAGTGGACATGGTTGAAATCATTTGACATTGAAATACTTTTAATTATTGTGAATTTCACTATATTCATCTTCTAGTCCTTTTGTTTTCACAGCAAAAAAAGCACTTTTTGAATTGTCTTATATTCTTTATTTTTTACAGAATCTCAAAGAAGCTGGAGCAAGCTACTGCCGTTCATTTGCGTCAGGATTGGTGACTCTTTGAGAGTGGTTCAAGAGCAGGTTTGTTCTAGTACTGGTTTTAACCAGTTTTTAATCGGTTTGGTCCTCTTTACAATTTCAGTAACCTAATTTTCATCTTAAATATGCTTGGGCCCCAATTGTTAAACTAAAAAGTTGCAAAATCAATGTTGTTGCTATCCATGTTTCCTTAAATATGTTTGTGTCTTGGGAAACTCGGGTGCAATCACTTGTGCTTTCAAACTTGCCCAAGCACAGAATGCTTCAGGGCTGCAACTAACGATTATTTTGGTAATTGATCAAACTACCAATAATTTTTACGATTAAACAATTAATCGGTTAGCTGTGAAAGGTGTTTGAAAATTATATTTTTTCAAACTTTTTCCCACTTAAGCTAAAGTGACACTACTGTAGGACATTTAAACTTAAAGTGAATGTTTGTTGAAGGTTCTTGGTGCTAATACTGTTTTCTGATTGAATGAGATACAGAAAAATGTACAAAACATTGCATACCCTAACTTTAAAAACAAAGTAGTTTTTCCATCAAAAATGTAACATTTTTATGTATTTTTTGTTCTATTTCAGTCTGAGTGTACCAGAAAACAATCAATCGATTACTAAAATAGTTGACAACTATTACTATAATCTTAAACTAAATACTATAACCGCTTAGTTGTTTCAGCCCTACTTAAATAGCATAGTTTGTTTGCAAAAAGAGAGTGCAACCAAACTGCACAAATTCAAGTACTGTCATGTCAGCAGCTGTAGTGATAAAGTGTCCTTAGTTAGTTGCAAGTTACATCAAAGTTCTGTCAGTTTCACTGTTGAATGCTTTTATCCTGATCAATGAACAGAAGCAGCGATAGTTGGAATAATAGTAATAACAATAATGGCTTACACTTGTATTGCGGTTGTCATTCATTCACTCCATACTCGGTACTATGAAACCTTTTGTATTCTTACCTCTCCATATTAAATGCACTGTGTTTTGGCTAGACATGTAACCAAAGATGATGATATTAAGCTGTATTATTTGTACTGGGATTCTAATAACTTGTGATATTTCTTTTTCCAGGTTGCCAAGCAAGAAAAACTGCTCGGATGTTGTGGAAATGTAAGTTTTGTCAAGTTGGTAGTTAAAGGTGGGGGTTAAAAGTTACTGAAACAGTTTGGTGTCCTATCTGAGTGTAAACAATGTAGTCTAAATGCTTGCCAATTAATGAGCTAGAGATGGATATTTTGTCATTTTTATTAATTAATGCATATATTAAAAAATATGTTGTGCTATGGTTGGCAATTTGCAAATACGTAATTTACACATCTTTTCCATCTGTAGACCCATGATGATGTTGCCACCCGGACAGCGGTCTTGAAGTGCCTCCCAGTGTATTTTGGAGACGATTGGGCTGAATTTTACAAAGTCAGCGATGTAAGTATTAGGCTAACTACATTTCCCTTCAAATTGTAAAAGACCAAATGCCAGATTAGGGCTGGGCAATGAATCAAATTTGATGAATTCATGCTTTAAAAACAGACAATGTAGAAAATGGCTAAATCGTAAAATCGCGTCCGCCGCTCCATGTCCCCCTCACTTTTTCGGAAATAACACCAGTTGAATGCAGCGTCTTTGATCCCAACAATCTCTGCTGCTTCACAAAGGCTACGTGTTTGTGTTTTCGTAGTGCGTAGTTTTCTTCCACTAAAACCATAGTTTTTCCGGCCTGATTCTCGCCGTGTCAGTGATTTGTAAAGTAAAAATTCCCCCACGAATTACCTACTATATTTTGCTGAACTCCGAGGTCCTGTGATAATACTAATCCAATGCGAATAGGCATGTCTGTGATTTGGACAGAAATGGACGGGATCTGATGCGTGATTTCGCATTGTTTTGTTTCCAGGACGCACGTTTATTTACTTGTACCGTTGTTCACCCCAAATATCGATTAATTGTAAGGTTTCTTCTTGTGTCCAGTGCCTGCTCTTCTTCCTCGCGCCCGCCATGTTGAAAACAATGTGAGCAAATGTTACGCAACGCGTTAACATCATATCCGGGTGAAGTCCGTAAATTTCAGCAAAATCTCAGGCTTCGGTTATCCTGTGCGAATGCGCCACATAAAAAGCAGACGTCCAGGGGTAATTGTTTTATTATATGGGGTCCCTAGATATTGCTTATCCCATGCGAATAGGGCTAACCCTCAAGCAGCATCTGTTTTTAGATATATTTGGATGAAGACTTGTATTTTATCAGGCAATTAGAAGATGCCAATAATGCAATTGATGAACTAAAACATAAAATTGCACATTTTAGTAATTTTTCATGTAAATCTATATTTTGCAGTCACCTGATCCTGCTGAAACACCGATGCCAGTTGGCATCTTGGCTGTTGTCCCTGAAGGCGAAACGCTCGATCCTTTGGACCCTCACCTTGATGTCTACTTCATCCAACTAGAAGGTATTGCTGTGATGGATGTTCTCCACAATCTTCCAGAAGCATTTTGCCTCACATTTGGACTAATGTACGCACTGCATCTGGAATATCCCAAAAGATGCGCAACACCTTCGAGTTTGTCCAGAGGGTGATGCTTAACTTGAGTGGCGTGGGAAATCTCGGACCAACGCTTCAAACACTGAAAAATGCACTCGTGGAGTAAGCAGTATATCGTTCCAATATCCCAGTTCTAAACACAGTTGAGTTTATAAACATCTTTCTACAACTATGAGGGAGCATCTCTGTAAACAGTAGTTCACCACTGTTTTTACATCGGTACAGATAATGTTTCAATTTTAAAGTTTTATATGAAACTGAGCATTTTTTTCTACTTTTTGCCAATGTTTTTCCAATTTGTTTATTACTCGTGTATACTTTTTGTCCCATTGGTTGAAAACCAAGTCAAATTTTAAAATTATTTTAGTTTCTTATTTGCTCTATTACACATCTCTTATACCTCTGGTTCTCAACTGGTGTAGGTTCAGGACCCACCATTACTATAGGATGACAGGCTGTGACTCAAATATATATATATATTATTTTTTTATGTACAAAATACTTTATTTTCACCACAAATAATTAGTGAATAATTATTACACAAGCCATAAAAGCTGAAATTATGTGACTAAATTTTGAAAAATGTTTTCTGGGACAGGCTCACAACCCACTTTTGGATCCCGACCCACCAGTTGAGAACAACTGTCTTATACAATATACTGGGACAGTGTCGTTTTTGTTTTTTGTTGTTTTTTTAAAAGAAATTCGGTACAGGTTCTTTATAAAGTTCTATTTGAAACTCAGCATTTTTTCCCCTAGTTGAATGACAATGTTTACAATTTGTTCAGCACTCGTGTACACTTTTTGTCTTGTTGGCCACAAAAAAGGGTTTAATTTTGTTTTATTTCACCTTTCATACAATATAATTAGACCGTTTTTGTTTTTGTTTTTTTAAAACAGGTTCTTTACAACCTACTTTTTTTTGCAATGCTGATCGATGCAATTTTATGATCTGTCTGGATTTTAACATGACCTATGCATGGAATCGGATTAAATAAACCCAAATATAGCAAAACCTTATTCCAATATACAGTGGGGACAAAAACAAAATTTGAGAGTGGAAAAAAAAAAAGAAATCTCATTTATAATTTACAGTTTATCTTGTTGGGGGATAAAGTATTTGAACAATTACAAAAGTAGAACTTAATATTTGGTGCAGAAAACCTATGTCTGCAGTGACGGAGGTCAAACATTTCCATTGACCACTTTGCCCATACTGTAGCAGAGATTTTGTCCCAGTCTTCCATTGAGATCATCTCTAGATCTGTCAGGTTTTGGAGATGTCACTTGGCAACATGAATTTCAATAACCTCCAAAGGTTCTCTGTTGAAATGAGATGAGACTGAGGCCATTCCAGGACCATGAAATGCCTCTATGTAGCCACTTTATGTGGTGGTCCTGACTTTGTGCTTGGGGTTATTGGGGTCTTCCCTCAGTATGAGATGGATCAGGGCTGGGTCCTTTCAGTTTTGAATGACCCCAAACACAACCAGGACTACTCTAGTGGCACTGTGAGAAGCATTTCAAGGTCCTGGAGGCACATCAATCTCCAGACCTCAACTCAAAGATAATCTGTGGAGGGAGTTGAAACTCATGTTGCTCAGTTACGGCTCTGAAGCCTGAAAGATTTGGTAAAGATCTGTATGGAGGAGTGGCTCAAAATCCCTGCTAGAGTGTGGGCAAACCTAGTCATGAACCACAGGAATTGTTTGACCTCTGTAACTACAAACAATAGTTTATGTACCAAATATGAATCTCCACCTATATTTAAATACTTGTTTTTAACAAGACGACATACATTAATTTAAAAATCATAACATTTCCTGTTTTTTCTACTGTCTCAGTTACAGTATGCCTTGTAAAATTACAGACCTCTTAGATCTTTTAAAGTGAAACAACACAAAGCAGCACAATTGGTCAAATATGTCACTTAATTTCCTGTCCATTTTTTAATTTTTTCTTTCATCAAAGTATATTGTGTGGTGTCCATGTTGGAGAGGTGGTTTGGGTACGTGTCTGGGCCCTGAGAGTCATGTTTGTGGCTGTGTTCTGTCATTCTGAGAAAGAATAAAGTTGATTCAGAATCTTCAGTTGTCTTTACTGTGTTTGTTTAAGGCAATCAGTTTCCTGGAGTGGCGTTAGTAAATGAGCTTATGAATTAAGTAGCACAAACTTGGCTACCTCAGTATATAATACCTAAACAGCCTAAGTTAAATTTACTTGCAATGTGCAAGTATTCAGCAGCTAGAAAATCCAATTAAACACTACTGATATAAAAGTTAACTTTGCTGGAAATGGGTGAGTTACCATTACTTGAAGACAAGTATTTTGTAATAGCAATTTTCAACTAAGCACTACTGGTATCTCAGTTTACATTACTGCAAACTGGTGAGTTACCAACACTTGGAGACAAGTATTTAGTATTAGCGATTTTTAAGTAAACACTACTGTATTGAAGTCAACTTTACTTGAAATTAATAGTTAATATAACTTCAAAGCAATAAGCCACATACACTTGTCTCTTTCAAGGCAATCGGTTTCCTGGATTCGCTCAAGTAAAGTCCACATATTATTTCTTTCAGTGTATTATTATTTTTTTCATACTAACATAAAGGACATTTGGACGGGTGTGTGTGACAAGCTAGCTAGCTCCACACCGGCTAGGCGGCGGTCTCACTACCCCAACAACAAAAACAACAGCTAGTCAGACGTCGCCGTTTCAACACTATTGTGCCACAGAGAACTCGAGCTATGGAGGAGGTGGAAGATATTAAAAAGGCGCTTGACTTTCTCTCGAAGGATGTAAGTGATATAAGGGACAAGCAGGACAGGATTTTGAAACCCGTGGAGGAAGTGTCGGAGCTAGGCAAGGCAAGGCAAGTTTATTTGTAGAGCACAATTCATACACAAGGCAATTCAAGGTGCTTCACAGTTGCATAAAATTACAAGAAAACAGATAAAATCAATCAATAAAACATCAACATTAAGTTAATCAGTTACAGTAAAAGGCAAGAGTGCAGATAAAATACTTTCAGTTTTCATATGCATGGGTAAAAAGAGCTGTTTTCAGCCTGGATTTGAACATTGTCAGAGTTGAGGCCTGTCTCACATCCTCATGAAGACTGTTCCAGATTTTAGCTGCATGAAACTGAAACGCAGCCTCACCGTGTTTATTATTGACTCTGGGAACCACCAGGAGACCCCTCCCTGAAGTTCTCAGGGTCCGAGATGGTTCATACGGCTCTAACATGTCAGAGATGTACTTTGGTGCTAAACCATGAAAAGACTTGTACACAAGCAGCGCTGTTTTAAATTCTATTCTCTGAGTGACAGGAAGCCAGTGCAGAGACCGGAGCACTGGACTAATATGGTCGTATTTCCTGGTTCTTGTCAGGACTCGAGCAGCAGCGTTCTAGATGTACTGCAGCTGTCTAACAGCTCGTTTAGAGAGACCAGTGAGCAGGCCGTTACAGTAATCTAACCTACTGGAGACAAATGCCTGGATGAGTCTCTCTAAGTCTGGTTTTGACACTATTCCTCTGATCTTAGTAATGTTCTTTAGATGGTAAAAGCTGATGATGTTATTGCTTTGATGTGGCTGTTTAAGTTCAGGTCTGAGTCCATGATTACTCCTAGATTTCTAACCTGAATTTTTGGTTTTAGAGAGAGAGACTCAAGGTGACTGATAACACTTTGTCTTTGTGTCTGTGGGCCAAAAACAATTATCTCAGTTTTGTCTGAGTTTAGTTGGAGAAAGTTGTTTTGCATCCACAAACTGATCTGTTCGATGCAGTGTATCTACAGGCCCATGTTCACCTGCCGTCAGTGACACATAGATCTGAGTGTCATCTGCGTAGTTGTGGTACGACACATTGTTACTGTTTATTAGCTGACCCAATGGAAGCATGTACAGGTTGAATAAGAGGGGTCCCAAGATTGACCCCTGGGGACTCCACAGGTCATGGAAATTTTGTCTGAGACACAGTTGCCAATTTCGACAAAGTACATCCTATCCTCGAGATAGGACTTGAACCAGTTTAGAGCAGTACCAGAGATTCCCACCCAGTTTTCTAACCTGTGAAGTAAGATCCCGTGGTCCACTGTGTCAAAGGCAGCGCTCAGGTCCAGCAGAACTAAAACTGAGACCTTACCTGCGTTGGTGTTCATACGGATATCATTTGTCACCTTGATCAGAGCTGTCTCAGTGCTGTGGTGGGGCCTAAATCCTGACTGGAAAGTATCAAACACATTGTTAGACAGGAGAAAGTAAGTGAGCTGTTGATATATTACTTTCTCTAGGACTTTTCCTAAGAATGGTAGGTTTGATATGGGCCGGTAGTTGTTCAGTACCTTGGGATCAAGGCTGCTCTTGAAGAGGCTTAATGACCGCGGTTTTCAAGGCCTTTGGAAAGGCTCCAGTCTCAAATGAGATGTTAACTAACTGAACAAGTTGTGGTAACAAGCTGGTCAACACAGACTTCAGAAATCTAGTGGGTAATTCATCAAGGCAGCATGTACATGAACTCAGACCGGAGATAACCTCTTCGATTGTTTTGTCAGTAATAGGTGTGAAATGTGTCAGCTCAAGGTGTCTAGCTGGTGGCAGGGTTGCTATTTGTGTTGTGGAAATTATGGCATTTTTAATGCCTTGGACTTTGTCATAAAAAAATATTGCAAACTCATTGCACTTAGATGTAGATAATAGTTCTAAGGGCAGTGAACTGGAGGGTTAGTTAATCTGTTTACTGTGGAAAACAGAACGCGAGAATTGTTTCTGCAGTTTGCAATGATTTTAGAGAAGTACTTCTCCCTTTCTCCACGCAAAATCTGGTTGAACTCACAAAGCACTTCTTTGTATATCTCAAAATGAACCTGGAGCTTTGACTTGCGCCTTTTCCGTTCGGCTTTTCGGCACTTCCTTTTCCGTGCCCTGACCGAATCTTCACTTCTCCAAGGTGCCTTTTGTCTATTGTTAACCATTTTAACCTTAACAGGAGCAATAGTATCCAAAACATTTAAGATGCTTGATGTATAAGAGTCCAACAGATTATCAGCATTAGAATGTGGAGGATTTTTAAATCTGATCATTTCCATAAACTGTGTCCTTGTTGTATCATTTATGTGTCTTCTTTGAATAACTCCAGGCCCAACCACTGGTTTGGGTGCAACAGACAGGTCAAAGAAGACACAAAAATGATCAGATAAAGCAACATCAACAACATTCACATTTGATATATTAACACCTTTTGTAATAATCAGATCTAGAGTGTGACCTTTGTTGTGGGTTGCCTCACTCACGTGCTGAGTTAAACTAAACATTTCAAGAACAGCATTAAGTTCTTTTGCATGCCTGTCATTGGTCACATCCACATGCACATTAAAATCACCTGAAATGACTAAACAATCAAACTCAGTGCACATAAATGAAAGTTCATTCATTCATTTTCTTCCACTTGTCCGTTGCCGGGTCGTGGGGGCAGCCGTTGGAGCTGCCCAGGTCACATAGCACCAGCCCCCATGGCTCCTTCTGTAGGGGGTGAATGTGAATAGGCAATGTGGGTGAAGTGTCTTGCCCAAGGACACAACGACAATGTGCACCTTCAGGAGGCGGGATTCGAACCCCCAACCTTACGATCATGAGACGACCCGCTCTACCATCTGCGCCATTGTCGCCCCATATAAATGAAAGTAATTCTATAAAATCTTCGATAAAACAATTCTGTGGTGGTTTGTAAATAGTCATATAAAGTATGGAAGATTGTTTTATCTCCATTTTGAAAGACATGTACTCAAATGATAGAAAAACCCCAAATGACAATTTGTGGATGACTATATTTTCCCTGAATATTGCATATTGCATATTTGGTTTTGGCGTGTTTCAGACACAAAATTGAAATTTGATGGACTACACTCAATCAAAACTGCGTTAACATAAAATCTAGATTATAGGAGGAAATAAAACTATTTATTAAAAAGGACTTGTTTTTTAATGATCTGACATTGAGTACAGCATGTTTGAGATTTATCTCTGTTTGAGTGGATGGAATCTTTTTGCAAGGGATATGGATTAGAGTTCTTTGATTGGACGGTCTGACTGTCCCTCTCTTATCTAATCTATGTTGTTTGACAGTACTAATTGTTTCAGAAGAACACACTCCCTCTATGGACCTCTGGTTGGTTTTGAGTTTGCTATGCATGGTAGCAACGGAGAGGCCCCTAATGTCCTAGACAGCAGCAGTGAAGCTGCTGGAGATAACAGCTGTGGGCACCGGTGATGGGGGCCGAGCTGGGGAGACCTTGGTTGATGAAAAAGGCGGAGGTGGGAGAGGGGCATGATACTTCTTTGGGGATGAAAGCCTTCGTCTTGACAGGCCTGGAGTCATTTTAATCCCTTGTTTTATCAAGGATTCAAAATGGTTGGGGAATCCCATAGGTGACTTTGGGGATGGAAATGATTCAGCTTTTCTGAGCTTTTCCCCGGAGATGCAGATGCAGGTGGCGCTGCTGCTATGGTTGAAATGTTTCCAGAGATGCGGATGGTGCTGTTGTGGCTGGATCCTTAACTGTGGCTGAGTCCATTACTGTCGGTGCAGATGATGCTGCTGTGGCTGAACCCTTAACTGTGGCTGAGTCCATTACTGTAGGTGCTGATGGTGCTGCTGTGGCTGAACCCTTAACTGCGGCTGAGTCCTTTTCTGTAGGTGCTGATGGTGCTGTTGTGGCTGGATCCTTAACTGTGGCTGAGTCCTTTACTGTAGGTGCAGATGATGCAGCTGCGACTGAATCTTTTATTGGGGATGCAGGCAAAGCCTTTGCTGGTGAGCCAGGAGCTCTTCTCATGCTCCTCTCTGCGCTCTCTTGTTGCTCAGGCCTCCACTGATTTTGCAGAGCATGGAGGAGATTTTCCGTCAGTCGTCTCACTCCATCTCTGCTCAAATGTGGGCCATTTCCTTTAAACAGATCGTAGCGTTTCCAGAAAAGATTAAAGTTCTCTATGAAATACAGTCCTCTTGACTCACAGACTTTGGACAGCCATGTATTCAACTGAAACAGCCGGGAGAATGTGTTTATTCTTCCGTCGATGTTTGGGATAGGTCCACTGATGAAAAAAAATACGTATGCGTATACAGGAAAGGGACAAACAGATATCAGTGTTGGAGAGAAAAGTGGAGGACTTGGAGCAATACTCAAGACTTAACGATGTAATTGTGACCCCGCTCACATGCGCATGCTGTGGTGGTGGGCGGCGGGGCAGAGCCAAGCGACCTGGAGGTGAGCTCTGCAGAGAAGCAGGTGGTGGATTTTCTCGTGTCCAACAACATACATGTGGACGCGAATATGAGGCATGTCATCCTCTCCCCTATGGGGTGCCGATTGTAAAAATTCGGTTACAATTTTTTAGCTGAAACTTTTTCAACGTTTAGCTCCTTCCTCACATTTAGCGCATTTTCCTCACATTTAAGACAGAAATTCATGTAAAACAACACGTTATGTAGTTGTCAAATACATGTTAAATATTATATTGGTTGTTACGAATTACGTGATGAATTAAACTTTAGGACTCAGAAACAGCTCAACTTTGAAAAGTTTTAGCCCAACAGTTAATGGTGTAGATTTGTGGAATAAACTGGAAATGGAGTTGAAACGAAGTCCAAACATCAACCTGTTCAAATATAAATACAAACAAAAGACTTTTGAAATATACAGAGAAGAAGAAATGTGTTGCCACTAGGAGGCGCAGTAGGATCAATTATGTGTGTTTCCTCTATAATCAAGGAAGAGTGTTGCTGCTTGGAAAGGTTGTCATTCTATTGCTCAAATATACAAATTGAGAATTAGGGTAGGCAAGTTATGAATCTGTTGAGAGGGACCCTCCCAACGGGCTCAAAACCTTGTTTTTTAATGCACCACTCAGCATAGGAACATCATCTACAAAATCAGCTGTTAGGGCAGCTGGGTGGGGGTTTATTGATGGGGAGTTACTGCCCTCTTCAACTGGCCCGCTCTACACCCTGGCTTTTTAATGCACCTCACTATGCAGGGCTTACATCATACTTCACATATAACTCAATTAAACACATATAATAATAATGATAATTAAACCCAAATTAAATTATATTGAGGATGGTAATGACAACTGGGAAGTAGCAAGATCTCAAAGTATAATATGCATTAATGCACCTTTATAACATAAAAGTAGCACATGCTTTTGTTGGTTCTTTATTTTGCTGTTGTTTTTATTTTATTCTTCTTCATTATTTATTGTTACTTTGCCCTATGTTCCTTTGTTTATGATTTGTTACCTTGTAAATGTTAAATGTAATGTTATTATTATTTCGGGGTGGGCACTTATAAGCCTTTGGCTTCAGCCCACTCCCTTTGAGCAGGTTAACTGCTCAAACAAATAAATAAACTAAAACTAAAAACTAAACTAAACTAAACTATATCTAAATGTTATATCTAAATCTAAATGTTGAATCTAAATGTTAAATGTTAAATCTAAATGTTAAATGTTATATCTAAATGTTAAATGTTATATCTAAATGTTAAATGTTAAATCTAAATGTTAAATGTTAAATCTAAATGTTAAATCTAAATGTTAAATCTAAATCGTAAATCTAAATGTTAAATGTTATATCTAAATGTTAAATGTTAAATCTAAATGTTAAATCTAAATCTTAAATGTTAAATCTAAATCTTAAATCTAAATGTTAAATCTAAATCTTAAATCTAAATCTTAAATCTAAATGTTTCGTGTAAGTGTAAAGCTAAATATATCGAAAATATTAAAATCAAGGGGAAGGAAACCACGGCCACTGCAGTGGCTTCAAATCATGCGGCACCGCCCTCACCCACAGTGGGCCAATATGGTCATGCTCGGCACTTTTTTTCTCTGCAAAGGCAAGTGCAGGACACCATCGATCGTCTCTGGGTTGAAACCAGGAGGATACTTCTGCTTCAGGTAAGTCGTTTTCTCCTGACAAATAAAAAGTGCTGTGCTCTTCCACTGTAACTCCAAACTAAATGTTTGGGGGAGGTGTCAGTGTGGTGGGACTAGAATGCTAGTTAGCACTTAGCATTAGCTCCGATCTGTCAAAGGGCCTTTGTTTTGATAGAATAGCTTAAGGCTAGCTAGCTTTTCTCACTTTCACCAAAAACATTGCATGGGAGAAAATGCGTATGCCTAATGTTGACAGACAACTAATGTGTTTTTAAGGTCATACATACATGAGTCTTCTGTCTAAACGAAGCTACAGTGTTATGGTTGTTTGGAAGAGTAAATAAACACTACTCAGGCCTCATTGACTCGCAAAAAATATTGCACATTCACTATAAAATATTGAAAATATTAAAGGGGAATAATAAGAGGCAAAAAATAACAGTACTTGGCAAAGAATAACCACAATATAAATTATAGTTACTTTCGTAACTGCAGTTCTTCGAGTGTGGGCGTGCCCACCTACGGGCTTCGCTATGGGTAATCTCTCCTGGCGCAGCCAGGGCACTGAGACAGATAAAAAGACTAGCCGCGCCAATCCAGCCTAAGGCATGGCACATGCCCGCGAAACCTTTGGCCTATAAAAGGCCCATGGCCCCAACATACTCCCTTCTTCGAACCAGCTCACAGAGGGAGGCGGTCCAGCTGGGCCTGCCGGTAGGTGGGCACGCCCACACTCGAAGAACTGCAGTTACGAAAGTAACTATAATTTCTTCTTCGTGTGGGCTAAGCCCACCTACGGGCTTCGCTATGGGTGAAAACCGAGGCGAAGGCCGAAGGGAAAAATGTACTCCCAGCTGGACAGGCTCACAAGATTGGCGCGGGAAGAAAAGAGCAAAGCAGCGCGTACTCCAGGTACAGGCCACAAGCCCCCACTCATGCTCAAACAGCCTCACAGAGGCGTAGGGAGCAGATCCACACCCTGACCCAAAAGAGATTGGGTCAACCGGTGTGAAAAGAAGGACTAAAAAGTCCCATTGTCCCCTGGTTTAGGCGACGGGACCCCTGTCCCTGCCTAACACCGAGACGGCCACTGAGTCAGTGCACATATCCATAAGATATGAGCGCACGAAAGTGGATGCTGAGGACCAAGAGGCGGCCTGACAGATGTCACTCACAGTGACTCCTCGACACAAAGCCACCGATGTGGAGACCCCACGCGTAGAGTGGGCCCGAACCACAGCAGGTGGAGGGCGGCCACGTGCCTCATACGCCGCAACAATGCCACCCCGAACCCAGTGGGCGAGCCGTTGGGACGACAATGGGTCCCCGTGCCCTCTGGCCCCAAAACCGACAAACAGCTGGTCCGTTTGCGAAAACCTGCCGTGCGGTCAATGTAGCAGCGCAAGGCCCTGACGGGGCACAGTAGTGGAAGCCGCACGTCCTCCTCGGACGTGTCGGCCGAGGTAACAAGTGCCCTAATCCGAATCACTCTGGAACGAAAGTCCGAGGTGATCACCTTAGGGCGAAAAGCCGGATTGGGCCAAAGGTGAACCAGTCCCCCGTCCTGGCTGAATGACATGCAGGAGGGGTGAACCGATAAGGAGCAGAGGTCTCCTACCCTCTTGGTGGAGGACAACGCCAAGAGGAGGGCAGTCTTAAACGACAAAAGGCGGATCTCTGTTTGTTCCAAAGGCTCAAATGGAGGTCCCACCAGGCCATCCAGCACCGTCTGGAGATCCCATGGAGGAACCCCCTGCCTAGGGGGTGGCCTCACCCTGTACGCGCCCCGAAGGAAGCGCTTAATCAGTGGGTGACTGCGCGCTGAGTAACGCCCAAAGCCCTGGTGGCCTGTCGTAATGGCTGAAGCAAACACCCCCAGGGTGGACGCAGCCCGGCCACTGTCCAAGAGCCCCTGCAGGAACTCGAGGACCCCACCAACCGAACAGGAGCTGGGGTCCCGTTCCCTCTCTTGGCACCACGCGGTGAAGAGCCGCCAGCGGGACCTGTAGGCCTTTACCGTCGAAGGAGCCCTGGCCTGCTGGATAGTGGAAACCACTGCCGGGGGGAGGCCTAACTCGGTCAGTTTCCCCCTCTCAGCATCCAGACCATGAGCCTCCTGCCCAGAATCGGGCGGGAGCACAGGGCGCCCCCCGCCTGAGACAGTGCATCGGGGGCGTCGGGAGGGGCCAAGGATCCCTGACCGCCATCTGCACCAAGTCCGGATACCACCTGGCACTGGGGCAGTCTGGGGCCACCACTAAAATGTGAAGGCCCTGCAACTTCACCCTGCGGAGGAGAGGGGAGAGGAGACGGAGCGGTGGGAAGGCATACAGGAGGCCTGTCGGCCACCGCCTGTGAGCCATGGCGTCTACCCCGAGAGGCGGCTCGTCTGACGACCTGAGCGAGAACCAGAGTGGGCACTGTGCGTTCTCTGCACTGGCGAAAAGGTCGGCCACGGGTTGACCGAACCGGTGCCAGACCTGGGATACGATCTCGGGTGACAGGCTCCACTCGTCGCGCAGTGGGCCTCCTCGAGACATCCTGTCTGCCCCGACATTGAGAACCCCGGGCACATGGCGTGCTCTCAGGGAGGCTAGGCGGGTGTCCGCCCATAGCAGAATCTCCGCCGCCCTCCGGTGTAGGGGAGGAGATCTGGACCCCCCCTGCCTGTTCAGGTAGGCCACGACCGTAGTGTTGTCCGACCTGACCAGAACATGTTGTCCCTGTAGATCCGGAAGGAAGTGAAGCAATACATACTGCACTGCTATCATCTCCATGAGGTTGATGTGAGCTGGCGGTGACTGCCAGGCCCCGCCCACAGCGGATTGGCCGAGAGTCCCGCCCCAACCGGCGAGTGATGCGTCCGTGAACACCTCCACGTGGTGCACGACGCAGCCCATGCTCACTCCCTGTAGGAGTCGGCCGGGGGCCAGCCAGAACTGGAGGTCTTCCCGAGCCGCTGGGGAGAGCGAGACCACTGCCCGCCTGTCCCGCCTCGGGTGAAGGCGGAGGCGGCAGAACCACCTCTGAAGTTTCCGCATATGCAAGAGCCCCAGGCGCACCACCGGGTGGGCTGCGGCCATCATGCCCAAGACGGACCTCACTCTGTGGGACTGGACCCATGGAGTGGCCATCAGGTTCCGAGCTAGGTCCAGGAGCGTGCTCCGCCTCTCCCTGGAGAGCCGAGCAATCATGCTTTGTGTGTCCAGTTCCAGCCCCAGGTACATGACCTGTTGGGCCGGGTGGAGAACACTCTTCTCCTGATTGACCACAAAGCCTAGCTTCGAAATGTGCTGCAGGACCATAGCCGTGTGCTCCCTGGCCTCCTGCTGAGAGGACGCGAGCACTAACCAGTCATCGATGTAGGTCAGAATACGGAGACCTAGGCGACGGAGAGGCTCCAGAGCCGCCTCCACGCATTTGGAAAAGGTGCGTGGGGCGAGGGAGTAACCGAACGGGAGACGGTTGTATTGGAAACACCGGTCCCCGATGGCAAATCTGAGGAACCGCCTGTGCCTCTGTAGAATGGGGATGTGGAAATAGGCGTCTCTGAGGTCGATGGACGTCATCCAATCCCCAGGGCGGAGACTTTCCAAGAGGTGCTTGACCGTCAACATGCGGAACCCCCTGGTGGCCATGTGACTGTTGAGGATCCGCAGATCCAGAATGGGTCTTACTCCTCCCTTCTTCTTGGGAACTAAGAAGTAAGGGGAGTAAAATCCCGCCATCGCTTCCTCCGGGCGCAGCTCCGAAATGGCGCCGCGGCGCAGGAGCGAGGAAACCTCCTCCAGCAAGGTGTCGGTCCCAGAGGGACACACCAACCGAGTGCGAAGGACCCCATTGAATGGGGGAGGACGGCGAGCGAACTGCAGAGCGTAGCCGCTCCTCAACGTCCTGGTCAGCCAGGGTGAGAGCGGACCCAAAACGCTTACCCACATGTGAAAGTAGAGCGTTAGAGGCTGTACCACATTTGGATCCCGAAGAGCTGGCCCGCCCGCTGCTTCGAGGCCCCGTAGTGGGCTGAAGCGCGGGGGGCCCCCCCCGAAAGGGCTGCGTATCACTGGTACGAGCAGCGAGAAAATCAGACCGTTCACACCCGCTGCCCCGCGGCAGAACCGGGAGCGGCGGGGAAGCGTGGACGGAAGCGGCGCGTTAGCCCTGGTCACGGACTGACGCTGCATAGAGCCAACGACTAGGGCACGGGGCCCGGTCAGCGAAGAGCCAAAGCGGCGTGGAGCTGCAGTGCGTCCATGACGCGCAGGAGAGGCAGTGAAAACTGCATCCCACTGCTGAGAGCCCGCTGGAGGTTGAGCGCTTGCCGTCACCGTAGCGGCGAGTCTGGGGCGCTTCACAGCGGCTGCCCCGCTGTCAGATCCGCGTCTCTTAGACGCCACTGAAGCGGTAATATCCCGCGCTGCGACTGGGGAAGCTGAAAAGCCGCCGCCGTCGAGCTGAATGCGCCTCCGCGGTGTGAGCACGGGGCGTATGTGTAGTGTGGAGTGCGAAGGAGCATGCTCTTTTGGGAAGACGTAACGGGCCTTATGGCCTTTATTGACATATTTTACATTAGCAGCAGAAGCGGCAGAGGGGCGGCTAGGAGCAGCTCTCCTCTGCTGACGCTGATCATCCCGTCTCACGAAGCCAGAGCCCTGGGAAGTAGACGGGGCTTGACGATCCGCAGAGCCGCGAGTCGACTCCGCCTCTCTGGATCCCCAGGGGCGGGCCGTCTTCGCTCCGAGCGCCAGCGGCGAGAACTACGCTGTTCACGGCGAGGCTGGAGATGAGGAGCGAGCTGCTGTGAGCCCCTGGACGCAGCCTCCAGGCGATTGATGATGACCTGGATATCAGGGCCGAAGAGGGAAGACGTGGACAAGGGAAGCCCCAGCACGCCTTTCTGGTCCCGCTCCGCGAGGGAAGAAAGACCGAGCCACAGGTGTCTCATTCCCAGCTGTGCGTTGCACATCGTGCGGCCGCCATTAATGGCAACAGCCTGACACATTTTCATCAGGACTTCTGCAGAGTCCTGGACCTCAGCAATATCCTCCGGGGAAAGCTCAGATCGTTCGTGGCAGAGCTTGTCAATGGAGCCAAGCAGGAGAGCCATGTTGTTAGCTAACGCAAACACCTGGTTCGCGTTGGCATAACAGCGGTCGAGAAAAGCCGCCATCCTCCTGTCTCTGTCAGACGGGAGAGCCGGCCTACCTCCGGGCCAGGGGGTGGAGGTTGGGAGCAAGCAGAGCCTCAGGGAGTCCTCGATGGTCGGGACACCGGAGACGGCGGGCCAGCCATCCACGCTGGAATACTCCAGATATCCTCTAGCCGGACCTTTCGCGGTAAGAGGCGTATCCCAATCACGCTGGACAAGCCTGACGAGGGAAGGGACAGGTGGGCAGAGTGTCGCTGCACGGGCTCGAGACCGGGACTGCGACGCTAGACCCAGGATGAAATCCCGTGGAGCCGGAGCAGGCTGCGGAGGGAGCGGCAGCTCAGTCCGGACCGCCGCGACAGCGAAGAGGTGAGGGAGAAGATCCACCGGTTCGCGGCGGGAGCTTCTACGTCCAGATACTGTAGACACGGAGTCTCCATCACGAGTCTCCCTCTCCGCGGAGCTCCAAGAATCACTACGGCTACTGGTGTCCTCCACCGCTTCAGCCCAGTCCAGATGGGCCTGAGCGGGGGGAAGATTATCCTCCGTAGGTCCCGCATCGGTGTCCGCACGGACGGGAGACACCGGACCCATGAAGGCGGCACGGCGCTCGGACTCCTCTCTGGGGAGAGCGGCGCAGGCCGGGCAAGAGGCACGCTGGACCTGATGCTGCCAGCCCAGGCAGATAAAGCAGCGATCGTGCTTATCCTCCGGGAGCAGCGGGGTCCGGCAGGAACGGCAAGGGTAGAGCCCGACGCCGGAGGGCGACAGTTCTCGGGCTGGATCCATCTTTAATGTTGATCCGAAGATTCTTCAAAGCGGTGAGTAGAAACTATCTCAGTGCTGAGAGAGAAGAAGGGAGTATGTTGGGGCCATGGGCCTTTTATAGGCCAAAGGTTTCGCGGGCATGTGCCATGCCTTAGGCTGGATTGGCGCGGCTAGTCTTTTTATCTGTCTCAGTGCCCTGGCTGCGCCAGGAGAGATTACCCATAGCGAAGCCCGTAGGTGGGCTTAGCCCACACGAAGAAGAACTGATTAATTATCTTCCATATTTCAGTTTAATGACTATAACTTATTTTTAGATTTTGTCTGCTACATAGCAAAATCTGCAATGGAAATCAACAAGCCCCAGCATGGATGATCCTGTAGGCAACTGCTTCATCCAGGAGCCCATCTTCAGATATCAAGGTAGGATCTTCATCAGGAGCATTTGAAAGACTGGCCCGTTGCTCAAATGAGTGAACATAATGAAGCTTGTATGCTACGTACAGTCTCGTACTGTACAATTCATACTGTATGTTATTTGTTTTGCTACAGTGACACCAACAAACCACGAGCATCATGAAGAACCTCACTTTACCTGCTTCACGACCGTCTTCCACCCAGACAGGAGTCAGCCCTCAGGAGTGTAAGTAGACACTGGTTGTCCAAGTCTGCTGCAGCATTTGAGTGCTGGTGTCTGATAAATGTCAACTACTAGCAGGCCCGTCTGATAAAATGTAGGTGCATGTCGATTTAGAGGCAACACGCTATGAGCTGGAATTTTTTTTACAGTTCAACAAATAACATGTGAGAAACCATGTCACTTAACATTTGACACACACCAAGGTGAATGGATAGATCAGTTCAACCGTATAGCCTTTGCTGCATACATTGCTTTGATACAATAGTAATATTTTGTGTTTTCTGTGTGTTAAGGGCCTGTTGTACACAGAAAAAAGTACACAGGTGAGCTAGCTGGGGAAGGAGGAGGATGATGATGATGAAACAAAGTCCGGTTATGGAGACTCTGTCAGTCACCATCAGTGAGGTTGGACTAAATTACATTCTTCCTCAAAGTGACAAAAATGATTTACTCACAACACGTTTTGTTTTGTTTTAATCCAGGATGATAAATTTCAAAATGAGGATCCAAAATGCCTCACAGATGATGAGGATGGCTCAGCAGCAACTGTATGAGATCTTCAGCAACTTCCACGTCTGGACTGTTGAGGGCTGAATGGTGAACGTGGCCTCGAGGATCATGTGGACTCCACTGTCTCTCACAGAAGAACGACCTCTCACTTCATGGATTTCAGGACAGCTGGCTGAATTATATGTGGAATACTTCATAGCCACACTGACAACTTTTTTGATGAAACAGGGCAATTACAGTAGTCATAATTTCCTGCAGTTCTAGTTTTGGTTTAATTTAGAAACCATTTCATTAACTCTTTGGGTTCCCTTTTTACGTTAACCCCTGTTTCATAAATACTCAGCTTGGCAGCGGCCTTTTTATAGACCTGTTTTTATTGTGGTGGTTCTCCGAATGGCAACTATTTCTTTAGACATTATTGAAAGAGTTTGGAAATCTCAATAGCCCTCTCATAATGACATAAACAATGATTTTAGCAGTTTAGGTCGCCCAGTGTGATTTACAAGTAACATATATATAGCTTACACTTCTCTTGTATACACTTTAGAAGTCCTTTGTTTCTTTCCGTCCGCGTAGGAACGAAACTATTTCAACATTGGTTCCATCTGATCGGACTGCCTGCTTGGAGGAGCAAGACAGCTGGCCAGCACACAAACTCTTGTCAGTATTAAAATAAAAGTTTACTCTTAAATATTTGTATAGGAGAAAAAGCGCAACCGTGGACTGTTACTAGTATTTGCGGCCATCTACTGGGCTATCACAGCAATAGAAATCAAACTCATTGTCGTGCAAAGTAAGGATGCAGGGGCAATAACAATTAATAGCTATTAATGCTGTAATTATTTAAGCTATAAACTAAACAAATAACTTGCTCTACTTGTGTACTTAAATGAGCAAACTATATTCATACATTTACATATAGTGATGCCCATCAGCTGCGAGTTTATAGAGGGGTAAATACTATGTGTGTGTGTTTATTTTGGTCTTCCTACACAATCCAGATAGTTTTATATTGTGGTCGGAGGTAGAGTGTCAAATTATGGTGCTAATGGTTGTTTTAATGACATTATGGCTTATTCTTGCCCACAACTACGTAGCAGTGTCTTAACTCCATGAGTTCCTAACACAACAGCAAACTAAACAGGAAATTCCCACAGGTGTCAACTGTCTCGAGCGATAAAACGTTTTGTTATCTCACTGTGGAAAAATATAGTGGTAGTATGGAACCACCACATGGCTCCCATCTGGCCCTTGGGCAGTGTCCCCAGACAAAAGTGTTGGCCTATGTTTATAAAGTCCCAAGATTTTGGGAAGCCTGATCTGAGAACACCATCCGAGATGATCTTGGGGTACGTGAAGATAGGTGGAGCTCTCCAGTTTACTGATGCTTAAGTGGTCCTACGCGCTCCAAAAAGACCATTATGGTCTATAAGTATGATCATCCTCTACGGCACACAGTCCTAGGGAAATGTGCCATGGGAGTAACATCTATGTCTTTCAATAAGAAATGTCCTTACTGGGGTTATTATGCAGTTTGATAATCACTAAATAATGCCTTCTCTCCATACACTCTTGTCAGAGTCTTCTTTCCACACCCACTCCAGACTTGACCTTGTACTTGTCATGACATGGACAGGATCTAAGTCCTTTAAAAAAACACAACAGCATTCAGTTTAAAAGACAATTCTGGTGATAATTCTGTGATAGCCCAGTAGATGGCAGCAAATACTAGTAATAACAGTCCACAGTCGTGATTTTTCCCCTATGAAAATATTTAAGAGTAAACTCTTATTTTAATACTGACAAGAGTTTGTGTGCTGGCCAGCTGTCTTGCTCTCCAACCAGGCAGTCTGATCAGGTGGAACCAATGTTGAAATAGTTTTGTTCCTACGCGGACGGAAAGAAACAAAGGACTTCTAAAGTGTATACAAGAGAAGTGTAAGCTATACTATATATCTGTTACTTGTAAATCACACTGGGTGACCTATTTCAATGTAAACCGCAAAAATCACTGTTTATGTCATTATGAGAGGGCTATTGAGATTTCCAAACTCTTTCAATAATGTCTAAAGAAATATTTGCCATTCAGAGAACCACCACAATCAAAACAGGTCTATAAAAAGGCCTGAGTATTTATGAAACAGGGGTTAACGTAAAAAGGGAACCGAAAAAGTTGAAATGGGTTCTAAATTAAACCAAAACTAGAACTGCAGGACATTCTGACTACTGTAATTGCCCTGTTTCATCAAAAAAGATGTCAGTGTGGCTTTGAGGTATTCCACATATGTGACCCGCCGTGGGAACCAGGGACACATGTCGGCAGCCCGTGTCTCCAGAAAAACGCAAACAAAGTTTTTTTGGGGGAAATTGTTGATTTTCACTTTTGTGCAGAATCGTTCAGTTGAAGTCACGAAGTAGCCTCTCCATGTTTAAGCTAGCAGTATTAGTATATTTAAAAGCGTAAACTTTTAGGTTCAAACCGACTAGTTTGAGGTGGGTTTCGGAGCTTGCAGTAGGGGCGTGACTTTGTCTGTGTCTATTTACATACTGGGTAAGCAGCACGGAGGAGGAGAAGCAGAGCTGCTTTGATTTGTGTTGTTGACACATGCTTTAGCAAACAAATGCCACGCAAAAAAGGCTGTTTTATACATACGCCTATTGTCGATCAGTTTACAGGTTGAAAAAGTCTTGTTTTGTCAGAGAAATAGCGCATGCCGTGGGGGCGTGTCATTGTGCGTGTGTAGCTTCAGGACTCTAAGCTTCGCCTGTGTGGCTCTCAGACTCAGACATGGATCTACTATAATATCAGAGGCCGGCGCTACTTACGCTTTAAAGTGGATTTACGACGAGTTTTTCTGAGCAAAAGGCAACGATTACTTCAGACGGGTGAGTGAAAGATTGTTTTTTTATCGCTGGTGTGGTGGCCGTGCCAATGTGTGCTGTGCTATTGTTAGCTAACATGCCGGTGTTAGCATGGGAGGCAGTGATCTAGTCACGAGGAATTAACCTGCTATTTATACAAAATCTAGATCTCTACAAACTTAAACTACTCCATAAATGTAGTCAGGGCATCCCTAGCTTTCAGCCACTTCTTATTTGAGAGAGATCCGCTTCATATTTTCGGTTTTATGGCCAGATAAAGTTACTGGCTATAAAATGTGTTGTGAAACAAACACAATACGGCCGCGCGCGGCGATACGTCGCGATGTCGGCCTTTTCTCTCCTGTATGTGCATTACTAAAGTAGTACAGGAGTCTGTTCTAAAGTTATAACTTCCGGAGTCTGTAACTCTCTCTCAGCCTGAGGCTGGAGCTGACACAGGGAGGGACTGGGGAGAAGCGCGCACTGCGCAGCAGCATTTTCACTGTCACATCCCAGGTAGCAAGGACACTCGGGCCAACTCTGGTTTAGCCACGTCAGTGTCGGCTGAGCTCCGACTCGGCGGAATCGCTGTTATTCTTGAATGGACCGAGGAAGTCTTGCAACAGTAGCGCCAATCCCAGTGTTTACTGATCGGCCCGAGTAAGGTTTTATTGCCCCCTGCCGACGATGGCCTCAAACGCGGCTCACCTTAGTATTGCTGTAGATGGCCCGACTTAAACTGATGTGCCTCAGGCCAACTCCAATAAAACAGAGAATGGGCCGATACTGGGAATCAGTAATGGGTCCAATTGCTATTTTTTTTAATTGGCCCGATTGTGGCATCATACTCACTCACGTGACATCCCTGTGGCGCGCAGTGCACATCTTACAGAAACACAACTGGTTCAATTGTACTTCAATGCAATGTGAAGAGTTTCAGCTGCTCAGTCCGATTGGGCAGCGCCTGCTCTGCGTCCCTTTGTTCCCCGGGTCCGATGTTCCCTCGCTTGTATTGACGGAGAGCATCGGGACTTCAGTAATGATAATGAATAATGAAGTCCCGCTGTTCACGGTCGGCCGCGTATACCCCAGTGTTTCTCAAACTTTTTCAGCCCAAGGACCACTTTATCTTCCAATTTTTTTCTGAGGACCACCTAACAGAATCCCACTCCAACACGCCCCAAAAAAACAACAAAATAGGAAGGATAAGCTAATGTATGTTTAAAATGCAACTGTTTCAAGTCAAAAACGAATTATTCAAAAACAAATGCAATTATATGATCAGAAATTCTTATATGAATTTCATTTCATTTGAAAAAGTAAATGGGAAATGAGCTGCAGCTTAATATGAACAACAAACATGTGGGGGGAAATATGCTGTAACAACCTATAGGTCTCAATGTCATTCTAAAGAGCCAATAGTTTAAAACTGAGGTTGTCTAAAAAGTGCTGGGGAAAGATTGTTCCCCTTAATGTCCAAAATTACTGAAACTACTGGGATTTTACACATGAAACAAAAACTATACATTACAAAACTAATAGATCTGTGGATTTTACATTTCGAGATTTCCATCAAAAACTCAACGTGAATGTTGAGACGAGTGGTGCTGCTTATCACACATCAGTTTCTGAATGTCTGGCTCTAAAGAGGAGCATTTTAGTCTCACACTGGAAAACCTATTGGTATTGTATTGGGAAGGGCATGAGCACTTTGAGGGCAGACTCTGTAAGCTTTGGATGTTCGGTAACGCAAACTCGTGCACAGACGCACATGCCGTGGAAAATACGAAACATGTTCCACAAAAGCGTTCTCTGGATCACAAGCAACAAAACGCTGCATATTCTATGAAAATCCGCCGCATATTGACGTCAAACGCTGTAAAGATGGTAGAATGAGTCGTGGCTGAATACAGTGGACGCGCGTACGGCGGCGGTGAGCGGCGGCGCGCAGCAGCAGGCCGAGATTGTTCGACCCGCCACAACCAGACCCGCCATCAAAGGAGAATTTATGACCCGATCCGTGAGCATGGCTGCGGAGACCGCGGGGGAACCCGCAACCCGCGCATCAGGTGCGCTAATGCCCCCAGCCATGTGTGAAATCCTGCACGTTTTACAATAGCTACACATTGACAAACGGGATGAAGAAAGATTACGCACGGTTCTGAGAAGTGCCCTCCGTGCGCATCCATAACACTTCCAGCTCTGTCCCTCAAAAAGGAAAGACGCCCTGGTCACATGCTGGTTACTCTTAAAGTTTAATAAAGTGATAAGAGTTGGCCAATTCAGCCCAGGGAGTTGCAAGTGCAACGTGCGCTGTGGAGGGATCGGGGGAAAAGGGGTCCGCGGACCACGCTTTAATTACTGCCATAGAGCCACAACAGCCACGAGTATAGATCGAGTCCCGTCTGGGCCAAACTTTTACATGTTTAAGCAAATTTTTGTTT
The DNA here is from genome assembly GCA_007210695.1 of Neogobius melanostomus. Classification (NCBI taxonomy): domain Eukaryota; kingdom Metazoa; phylum Chordata; class Actinopteri; order Gobiiformes; family Gobiidae; genus Neogobius; species Neogobius melanostomus. The sequence continues at coordinate 98,229 of VHKM01000890.1, forward strand.
AATTATTTTGTATATAATATAAACTTCTACATACATTACTGCTGTTCTACTTACCATTTTACTTTCAATTTGTGAAGCTGTAATGTGGTTGTGGGATTTATGTAGTTATGGAGATCCTATAACTTCACAATAACAAAACTACAGAATTTCATGATAATTTAATGTTTCAGTATTAGTTTTTTTTAAAACTGATTACAGGATACTGAACAGACTAATACTGCAGGCTACTGAATAAAGAAAGTGGACCATAAAAAAAACATTTATTCATTTACATCTGAAAAAAAGAGGAAAACAAGCATGAATGAGATTAATTGTAACCATATGTGCAATATCAAAACAATGTTACAGTACAAAAAGACAAATATATACACACACACACACACTTATTTGTTTATTTTATGTTCCAAAAAAATAAAATAAAAAATAAATAAAATAAAAATAAAACAGTACAGTAATATGTACAGTGAGTGACTATTTGTCCCTTTCATTCACCTGTCCCTCATAAAAGGCAGACCTCTGGAACTCCATCCATGTCAGTTCTTTGTTCATGCCTTGGTCTCTGTACAGAGCCTTGGGAGGGACAGTAAACGTACTTCTCAGGCACTCCAGAAAAGCCTGTCCCAGCCTGGTTTTAGTGGCAAGTGGCAGAATCTACAGAGGCGTCCGGTGGGAGCACTCGTCTTTGCCTTCCAATTTGCCCTCTCACTCTGCTCCTCTCGGCACCCTCCAGCTCCCTGGAGAAAGGTGAGGCAGCAAACTCCTCAAAAACGTTATCCTCGGGTTGGTCAGGCCCTCACTGGAGTACACTTTATGTAGAGCAGGAAAAGTACTTTACGGACTCGCTCAAAAAAAAATGAATGGTAGATCCGTCGCCAAGGTAACGGGACTTTGGCTGCCCACAGGCTAAGCAATTCCTGGTCCTCTTCTTTGGAGTCTCCTGTTGCTGCTTTAACACGTCCTCTACTTTTCCACAGCGGCAGCACCACGTAAACTCCCCTTCACAAATTCCACCTGGAGCAGAAATGTGCGCACATGACCCCTCCTCACGTCACGCCCCCTGCACGCCTCCATGTCACCATATAAGGACATGCAAAGTAACTTATGAATGAGATTTACCTAAACATGAGGCGATAATGAGAGGGTTTTACCGAGACCCGGGAGCAGAGAGGGAGGGGCCACACGCCGCAGCAATGACAGCAGAGGCCGGGTGGATCTTTACTGACATGTTACCGCTGTGTCTCTGATCTCAAGTAACCTACTGGCAGAGTGCAGAGTCTCATCAATAAACTTTTGGAAATACACTTTTAGAACGTAAAGAAGAGCCTTTTAGACACTGATTGTGATATTTCCCAGTGCTGTTCACGGAGCTCAAATTTCCTGAAACTACAGAATAAGCTCGGTGGGCTTTGAATCACTCAGATAGTCTATTGTTTTTTGAGCTCACTGTACGTGCAGTCGGGGTTTGGGGATGAGGCACCGGTTCGCTTTGGGCGTGAATGAGGAGCAGAGTCCGGGTGGTGTGAGAAAGAGGGAGGTTGTGGAGCTGCAGCGTCTCTGAATGGACTTGTGCCTTGGACCAGCCCTCAGCGCGGTCTCTGCAGGAGTTGGTCAGACTTTGGTTAAAAGCACAGAGCGGCTCGGATCCTTCCTGCTTCTCGCTCTCAGCCGGCGGCAGTGCTCTCCGGTGTCCGTGCATGAGCGTACATGAGCGTGCACGTCTTTGAGTGTCACACATTACTACAATATTTTATTAAGTATATAAACGAAAGATTGAAACACTACACAAAGCCAACGGTTGATTTCCTAGATTTTATTTTTAATGATCTTAATCATTTCTGTAGAAAATGAAGAAATGAGCAGTTTAAAAATGTGCACCAGACATTTCCTCAATCCGACCTCCCCCTGCTGCTTTCCCTCGCCTCTCCTCGTGTGTTTGCAGCGTTTCTGAAAAGTGCGGACTGCGTACGCCAGGTACAAACCTAGTGTGGCGGTGCGTAATGTTTCACGTTCAGTTCGATTTCTATAAATACCACCTTTGGCGCAGAACAGTTCGTACGGAAGGTTTTGGCCTCATTTTGTCCGTACGTGGGCTTTATAAATGAGACCCCTGTTCTGTTGAGATGTCCTCTGCTGTTGGGATAGGTCCATGTGCTGTTGGGATGTCCTGGGAGGTCCTGGCCAAATGTGTTGTCCTGGGCTGGGCTGCAGTTGCCTCTCGGTATTTTTCCAAAAGGGCTTTTAATGCTTTTTCCAGTCTGAGCAACAACACAATACATTAACATTTGAATATTTATTTATTTAAGTTAACACACTATAAATATTTCTTTATATTGCACAACTTATACAGAAGCAAATTATGTTTTAACGTTTTACAAAAGACTCCACACAAATATTCAGAAATGAATAGTAAAACTCAACTCACCATTTGGAGCAACTTCTGCACAGCGAGTGATCCGTTAGCACGCCCTGATGCAGAGGTAGTAGGTAAATGCTGAAGAGCTCAGGAGGAACATGACTCTAGGAAAACACATAAGACAAAAATTCAATTGTGAGATAGGTTTACAGAATGTTAGAAGTTTCGGAGAGTTAATTCTCACCAAGTCCATCTTGAAGTGGAAGATTGTTACAGTATCATCTTTTTGGATTTTTGAAGGATGGCTGGGAAAGGACAAATAAGAAAAGCTCACATAACTATCAAGCATGGTCTGAATTCTTATTTGACTGTATCACAAAAAACAAACCCCGTGAACTGCTACCTTAACGTGGTGGGGTTGTTTGAGTGCCCGAATGATCCGAGGAGCTATGTTGTCTGGGGCTTCATGCCCCTGGTAGGGTCTCCCATGGCAAACAGGTCTTAGGTGACGGGTCAGACGAAATGCAGTTCAAAGACTTCCATGGATAGTACTACAGCAAGGACCGTGACGTCGCCCGGTATGGCGCAGCCGGGGCCCCACCCTGGAGCCAGGCCTGGGGTTGGGGCTCGAATGCGAGCGCCTGGTGGTCGGGCCTCTGCCCACGGGGCCCGGCCGGGCACAGCCCGAAGGGATGACGTGGGCCCGCCCTCCTGTGGACTCACCACCCGCAGAGGGATCCGTAGGGGTCGGGTGCAGAGAGGACTAGGTGGCAGTCGAAGGCGGGTGCCTCGACGACCTGGTCCGCGTGCGCAGCTTCTGGCGTTCTGGACATGGAACGTCACTTCGCTGGGGGGGAAGGAGCCTGAGCTTGTGCGGGAGGTTGAGAGATACCGGCTAGATATAGTCGGGCTCACCTCCACGCACAGCCTGGGTTCCGGATCCCAACTCCTGGAGAGAGGCTGGACTCTCCATTTTTCTGGAGTTGCCCGCGGGGAGAGACGGCGGGCTGGGGTGGGTTTGCTTATAGCCCCCCAGCTCAGCCGCCACGTGTTGGAGTTCACCCCGGTGAACGAGAGGGTCGCGTCCCTACGCCTTCGGGTTGGGGACAGGTCTCTCACCGTTGTCTCGGCCTACGGGCCCAACATCGGTGCAGAGTACCCGGCCTTCTTGGAGTCCCTGGGAGGGGTACTAGATAGTGCTCCGACTGGGGACTCCATTGTTCTACTGGGGGACTTCAACGCCCACGTGGGTAACGACAGTGAGACCTGGACGGGGGTGATGGGGAAGAACGGCCTCCCCGATCTGAACCCGAGTGGTGTTCTGTTATTGGACTTCTGTGCTAGTTACAGTTTGTCCATAACGAACACCATGTTCGAGCACAAGGGTGTCCATAAGTGCACGTGGCACCAGGATACCCTAGGCAGGAGGTCGATGATCGACTTTGTAGTTGTGTCATCTGATCTCCGGCCGCGTGTCTCGGACACTCGGGTGAAGAGAGGGGCTGAGCTGTCAACCGATCACCACCTGGTGGTGAGCTGGATCCGCTGGCAGGGGGGAGGAAGCCGGTCAGACCTGGCAGGCCCAAACGTGTTGTGAGGGTCTGTTGGGAACGTTTGGTGGATCCCTCTGTCAGTAGGGTCTTCAACTCCCACCTCCGGAAGAGCTTCACCCAGATTCCGAGGGAGGTTGGAGACATGGAGTCCGAGTGGACCATGTTCTCCTCCTCCATTGTTGATGCGGCTGCTCGCAGTTGTGGCCGTAAGGTCTCTGGTGCCTGTCGCGGCGGCAATCCCCGAACCCGGTGGTGGCGCCCGGAAGTAAGAGATGCCGTCAAGCTGAAGAAAGAGTCCTACCTGGCCTTGTTGGCTTGTGGGACTCCGGAGGCAGCTGAGAGGTACCGGCAGGCCAAGCGTGCTGCAGCTCGTGCTGTCACAGAGGCAAAAACTCGGGTCTGGGAGGAGTTCGGAGAAGCCATGGAGGAGGACTATCGGTCGGCCTCGAAGAGATTCTGGCAAACCATCCGGCGCCTCAGGAGGGGAAGCAGTGCTTCACCAACACTGTTTACAGTGCGGGCGGGGAGCTGTTGACCTCGACTGGGGATGTGGTCGGGCGGTGGAAGGAGTACTTCGAGGATCTCCTCAATCCCACTGTCACGTCTTCCGATGAGGAGGCAGAGGCTGGGGACTTGGAGGGGGTTCGTCCATCACCCAGGCTGAAGTCACTGGGGTGGTTAGAAAGCTCCTCGGTGGCAAGGCCCGGGGGTGGATGAGATTCGTCCCGAGTACCTTAAGTCTCTGGATGTTGTAGGGCTGTCTTGGTTGACACGTCTCTGCAACATCGCGTGGCAGTCGGGGACAGTGCCTCTGGATTGGCAGACCGGGGTGGTGGTCCCTCTCTTTAAGAAGGGGGATCGGAGGGTGTGCTCCAATTACAGAGGGATCACACTTCTCAGCCTCCCCGGTAAGGTCTATTCCAGGGTGCTGGAGAGGAGGATCCGGCCGATAGTCGAACCTCGGATTCAGGAGGAACAATGCGGTTTTCGTCCCGGTCGTGGCACACTGGACCAGCTCTATACCCTACATCGGGTGTTCGAGGGTTCGTGGGAGTTCGCCCAACCAGTCCACATGTGCTTTGTGGATTTGGAGAAAGCGTTCGACCGTGTCCCTCGTGGTGCCCTGTGGGGGGTGCTCCGGGAGTATGGGGTGCGGGGCCCTCTGCTAAGGGCTGTCCGTTCCCTGTATGACCGCAGCAGGAGCTTGGTTCGCATTGCCGGCAGTAAGTCAGACTTGTTTCCGGTGCGTGTTGGTCTCCGCCAGGGCTGCCCTATGTCACCGGTTCTGTTCATTACCTTTATGGACAGAATTTCTAGGCGCAGCCAGGGGCTCGAGGGTGTCCGGTTTGGGAACCTCAGGATCTCATCTCTGCTGTTTGCAGATGATGTTGTTCTGTTGGCTTCATCAAATCAGGACCTCCAGCGCGCACTGGGGCGGTTTGCAGCCGAGTGTGAAGCGGCCGGGATGAGGATCAGCACCTCCAAATCTGAGGCCATGGTTCTCCACCGGAAAAAGGTGGCTTCCCGCTTCAGGTCGGTGGGGAGTCCTTACCTCAAGTGGAGGAGTTCAAGTATCTCGGGGTCTTGTTCACAAGTGAGGACGGATGGAGCGTGAGATCGATAGACGGATCGGTGCAGTGTCAGCAGTGATGCGGTCGCTGTATCAGACTGTTGTGGTGAAGAGAGAGCTTAGTCAGGGGCAAAGCTCTCGATTTACCGATCGATCTACGTTCCCACCCTCACCTATGGTCATGAGATCTGGGTAATGACCGAAAGGACAAGATCGCGAATACAAGCGGCCGAAATGAGTTTCCTTCGCAGGGTGGCTGGGTGCACCCTCCGAGATCGGGTGAGGAGCTCAGTTACCCGGGAGGAGCTCGGGGTAGAGTCGCTACTCCTTCACGTCGAAAGGAGCCAGCTGAGGTGGCTAGGGCATCTGTTCCGGATGCCTCCTGGTCGCCTCCCTCGGGAGGTGTTCCAGGCATGTCCTATTGGGAGGAGGCCTCGTGGAAGGCCCAGGACACGCTGGTGGGACTATGTCTCCGAGCTGGCCTGGTGTCGCCTCGGGGTCCCCCCAGAACAGCTGGAGGAGGTGTGCGTGGATCGGGAAGTCTGGGCATCTCTGCTGAGACTGCTGCCTCCGCGACCCGGCCCCGGATAAAGCGGAAGAAAATGGATGGATGGATGGATGGATGGACAAAAACAAATAGTTCACCATGCTCTTTGCTCCTGACAACTCCCCCTCTTGTATTAGGGTCATCAACAGAGAAGGTCCCACTGGAGGCTTGTTATTCTGACTGGTACGGTTTATGAATCTGCAATACAGATCAGACATTTATGCAACTGCAATACACATTGGACAGATTGGTAATACAGGACATATTCAGACAATATAAATGGGTTTATTTTTATGACCATCTCATTTAAATAATCTACAGACCATATACCTGTTGACGTCACACTCAGGCCTCCATTTTACAATCTGTAGAAGAAAATGTTTTTAGTGAGGGAAAAATGTCAGCCTATGTAACCAAGTTTAATTTTCATAACTGCTTTTCCTACTTTAGCATATTTATGACACGTTTCACAATCTATCTTTAGATAATGATATTACCAGAGTTGATTTAATATTAATGTAAATTCTATAATCTCCGATGTGCCTTCATAATAAGTGCCAAGAACTCCCATCTTAATCTGCTCAGACCGTCGTCCGCGCTCAGAGCCCACACAACCGTATTCATTTTGGCTTTGGCCAGGAGCGAGGGCAGAGGAAGGAGAGCGCAGTCAGCCCGGGCGGAAGCGTTTGACGCGGTGACAGAGGGTGCTGCCCCGCACCTGCACACATGAAATATGAACAAGTAATGCTCGCTTACCTTGTAAGTGTTCACTTGGCGTTCCTTTCTGCTCCTAGATCAGGGAAAATGTCAGCTCGAGCTGAAGATTCAAGCAGTGCGTGTCCCGCTCCGTGATTGGACAACAGTTTAACACATGTAGTGTGTTATTGTAAATATGCAACGTGATTGGATAATAATTAACACGAGATGTGTTATTTGTGTAATTTAATTTTTACACTGACATTTCAAAAACACATTAACACAACATGTGTTAAATGAGCCTTAAACACAGACATTGTGTTAAAATTTAACACATCTGTTTCAAGAGTGCCTGACCTCTTTATTGTAAATAGGCTATTTACAATAAACCACGTGATTGGATAACAATGCAACACTGTGTAATTTCATTCTTACTATTTACACAAAATAAATGTAAAAATATTTTTTTAACGCAACATAGGTTAAATGATCAGTTACACAGACTAGACAGTGTTAAATGAGTGTGTTACATTTTAAAACACATTTTCTAAGCGTAGGTTACGCAGCTTCTATTAATTATCCTACTGACGACACCCATGACAAATTCGCGGTTATATCCATCGGTCATCGGCTCAACTGCTTGCTGACCAACAGCCGCCGATTGATATTCGCGGTCAAAACGGCGACCGTCCCCGCAGTTCCGTTTTGTCTTGTGTGCGCCGATTGTCATCTCCTCCGTGAAGACAGAAGGCGCGATTTATCTCCATTCTCTTCAGCGGTCTCTGCAACTGTAGGTAGGTGACTCCACCAACTCTACTGTATATTTACTTTAAAGTTTATAGTTGTGCTATAAAATGTTTTATAGTCATCCACTAAAGAGTTGTATTGGCATAGGTGCACATTTAAAGCCACTTTACATTACCATCTATCTTGGAATAGCCTAACTATGCCCAAGTATAATCGGGCATAGTTCTCTTACTCTGCCAGTCATTTTATGTTAAGTGGTTTACAATAGTTTATTTGAGCAGTAACATTCTGCTCAATATATTGGGTTCCTAAAATACAAAATTCAAATTAGCCTAGATCACTTTACTAGTAGTACCGGTATGTCAGGGATAATGCCCAATCAGGTGTTTATTATCTACGAAGTCATCCATTTCTGATAATTGACAACTCAATTGTTTTGTAAAATGGTAAGAAATATGCACTGTTGTCAGTTATTGTTATTGAAGTTTATGAACAGGGGTGGGAGTCAATAAGCTTGTCTTCTTCCCACTCCTTTTCGAGCTGTAATGTAAATTATTTTTTCTTTTTTCTTATTATGTATATATATATTTCTGTTTATCTTTTCTTCTTTAGCTCGAAATAAAATATTCAAATAAAAAAAAAAAACTCGAAGCATTATCCCACTTATAGCCTATGGTGTCACAAACAAACTGTTCATTTGGGCAGGAGTTATTTCACTTTTTTAGCTGTTTTACCTGAAGCTATAGTTTCAGCTCAAGTTTATCGTTACCATGGAAACAGCGGTGCGAGAGTTACACCCCCCCCCCCTCCAGAGCCTCAGCCTCAGATTTGAAAATCTCAACAGAAAAGGGGCGTTGCCTGGAGGACTAAGGGGCGCGCGGGAGGGTGGGAGGGCCTGAGTCATCTGACTTCAACGCTGTAACGCTACTCGTGAAAAAGTCCGAGCATGGAGTTCCTGCGAGCTAACTTGTTTAGCGACATGTTTCACAGGACAACTTCACAGCTCTCTCTACACAGGAGAAGCACATCGTGACAGACCGAGGCCTTGTACCTGAGACTGCTCTGAGGCGCTGTCTTATTTTATTAGAGTGATTCCTCTGTAATTTACATGGCTAGCTGCTTAGCATTGAGCAGATCGATGTTAGCATCGCAGCTAAGGGACCGAACGTAATTGTCCTGGCTGGCTACTTTCATAATTTACCGATCTATTTTAATGTAGGCTTTTTGCTGTAGTCTACATAAGCATGGGAGATGTATCTGTGTCCTCAGCAGAGCATGTGTGAGGTATAGAGACATGACTATGTATTACAAAGCTATGCATTACACTTTATTGTAGTGCACAAAACATATCGCTTAAACAAAAAAAATATATATACTATTTGCAGGAACACAGTCCTTTTGAAATGTTTTCGGTTTGTCATTAAAGATAAAACCGAATCAGAATGACTAACTGTCTGTAACATTGTGGACTCAAGAGCCAAAAGTAATTTCTATTGCTAAATTTAGTGAATTAAAGGTTTAACCAATGTAACACATGCACTAAACTACCACTAAATGAGTCTGTAAAGACTATATTAAAGTAGTTATCTTTAAATGTATGCTTATTTAGTTGAATGATGAAATAATGAAAATGGTATTACTGTTCTGTAACTAATGACCAAAACTACAATATTCAACAACAACGCTATAAACACTACACAATCTATAATACAAAAAGCTATATAAAAAAAAAAAAAAAAATTCTACCTAAATGCTATAACTAATCGCAAACCTGACAATTGATGAAAATACTCTCGCTATTCCTTCTCCAACTTGCTACGGGGGCGTGAGCGAGACTGGGCCGCTTTTATAGCCCAGAGCGGCAGGGCAACTGACGTCAGGTTTCACTGCTGACGTCAGGCCTTTACGCCTGGGCAAAAACAAATGCAGTAAAGACCGATCGCCTGTAGATGGCGCCTCACTGACAGTTTTAGGCATAAAGTTGATCTTTCAACTAATTTGCACTAAAGTGCCAAATATATGACAGGATAATGTAAACACTATATTGGACACGTCTTTATACAATTTATCAGGGGACAAAAGTGGATTTGAGGGGAAGTTTCCCGGTTGCGTTTTTGTTTTGTTTTTTTCAAACTACACCCTGCTGATCATCATCGAGTGTCGCCCAGAACATGGTATAAGGAATTATAATTAATGATTAATCGGCAAACCTCTCTTCGATTTATCTAGTTATAAATGTTGTACAAAAAAAATATAATAAAAAATAATAATAAAACTCGCGCGGCTCTCAGGAGTTGATCAACTTTGGTTAAAACGAGCTTTGCTTGGGATCCAATTTATATTCAGAAAAACCTACCGTAGTATCATGAATGCTCATGGTTGGCAACATCAGTTCTCAGTGGAGTACCCATCCTCCGTGTTCTCACTCGAGCCAGCGGCAGCGCGGTCTGGTGTGACGTAAATGGGACACAAATGGTAATTTTGAAATCGCGTGCATCCATTCGTTCATCATATTTAAATTGAAAATAAAACGAAATTACCTTAGAAACGTCTGCTATGAGCATTAATTGTGTTAATATTTAAAAGATCAGTAAAATGGTTAAATGTATAGATATTTACAAATCTGATGCCGAAATAGAAAATATTCAGTACAGGCTCGTGAATTTGTCAATCATCACATTTTCCTATGCAACAGCGAAGTATTCATTGTCCGGCTGCTTACAGTGTCTGGCATCGATAAAACTAGCCACAATTCTCTTGGAGATTACTATAACGTTGTTTCATATCAGATGTACTGGACAGATAAGCAGCATTTTTTATTTCTCCAGCGGGCAGAGCTTTCCTGCAGCGCGCCGGTCACGTGACCCGGATCAGCTTGTGCATGAACAGCCCTGGTGGTTCACAATTCGAGGTTTAGTTTATATATTAATCAAGCAAGCACATCCTGTTTCCCTTTAACCGCTGCTGCGTGATATGCAAAATCCCGGTGGTGCCGCACATTCAGCACACCTGCTCTTGGTGACGCAAGAGGACAAAAAGCTGGAGGTAGGAGAGACCTTCAAACCCGGAGAGGGTGCTGTGAGGGCCGGGGTCAGGGTGTCAGGGACCGGCTGTCATGGAGGCGCAAATGCAGACGGACGCTGGACCGGGAAGGTTGTGGGCAGGCAGCAACTTGGAACATGATGGTGGATGAGCGGCGCGGAAAGATGCTTGTGATGGGCCAACTTATTGCCACGACGCTTAAAACGAACGGTGGAAAAATAAGAATTGGGTTTAATTGTGAGGAATGTTGCCTGGCCGTTACGCACAGCTCATTGCTGGCCATTCAATCATCGTCAATGATTCTCATTCAAAACGCGTCAAAAGGCGCCTGAACCGTTGCGACAACCTGCACCTTTCTCTGGGTTGATGTCTTTCCTCCTCGTCCGCACGCTTCCACTTTTCTGTCTCTAATCGCCGCTAATTGACGGTGTGCGATGCGCACACGGGGTTCGCACACAGTCACATAACAGAGTTAAGGTGGAAACCAGGGATGTGTATACAAAATCATAAAACCAACGCATGCAAACGACTAAACACGTTCGTGATCACACTATTCTAAAATGTAAGTTTAAAATAGGGGAGGGCAAGTGAAAATTCCACAAAGCAGTACCCATGCGCTTAACAATGCTGATTTTAGTCTTAGTTTAATTGCCAATTTCCAGGGAATCACATGAAACAAAACTGTCAACGTTCACATCAGACCATATTTCATATGCAACTGAAAGAACTTTTAACTTCTCGCTTTACCCCAGCTTAACAAATTAAATAAATAACTTTTCTGCCAACATTTCTTATTAAAATTGGGCTGGATCACTGAGAAAAAAAAAAAATTATATATATACAATATATATAAATTGATTATTTAGATATCAGTTGTGTGTGTATAATATATATATATACACACAACTGAATGTTACTAACATAACTCAGATTTTCATAGTGCATTAAAATATGTCCATATGCACTTTAAACAACAGTTAAAACCATTTCTATACAATCCCAACTGCAGCTGTTTCCATAGTAAACAATTGACTGGAACTGCTTCAGGTAAAACAGATTAAGTGAAAAACTTCTCCCAGGACTTTGCCCAATGAAGCAGTTTCAGTTCGCGGGTAAGGGGTATAAGTTGGGATAATGCACGACTGAGGTGTCTCATGCATCAGAAATAACTGGAGCCGACTGGAGTAGTGCATTATCCCTTACTTAACCAAGAGCATTTTTCTTCAGTTGAGCAATTGACTGTAACACCTCAAAACTAATAAGCTTCTTCCCTCATTAAATGATTGCCACGGTTTTGTCCTTTTTGTTTGCAGTTTTCATCAAGTCTTTGTTGCTTTTGTAACACGTTTTGTGTATCACCGTGACAAAAATGGTGGCAAAAAAAATGCAAAGCAAAACGAACAAAAAGTACCGAAACGTGACAAACAAAAAACAGCGTTGATGAGTTGTATAGGTCTCAGCCGAGTTTTTACGGCCTCACCAGTGCAGAAGCTTTTCGAGTTGGTAAAACTGGAAGAAGTGTGCTCAGTTAAGGCGGGGATTAAAGGGGTCTAAGTGAATTGGCCTCAAGGCATGGTTAAATTTGATAAACCGTTTAAATTGGCAGTTTATTGCCAATTCCTCGTGTAATTCAAACGTTTAAGAATACTAACTCTTATTTCTTCTGATTTACACTTGAGGTACGGATACACATGGACAGGCACACAATACGAAGAGGGCCCGTCAAAAAAGTAGGCTCTTTCATGCTTCTTTTGGACAATGAAGATCCCAATTTGTTAATGTCCCGAAGAAGAAACACCTATTGCAATGAAATGAGTTTGAGTGGGACAGTGACTCCGCGCAGGGCGCGAGTCACAGGAGACGCGAGTCAATGGGGTGAAAGGGTAAGTAAATACCTTAATGTGAGGCATTGTGCGTTTGGGCTGTGCAATTCAAAGATAAGCCTAGTAAGCTTGGATCCTCTTAGCCATCCTTCGATGTCATATCCTTCATTGCCTTGATTGCAAGAACTCCTGCTGAAAACAGCCACCAATACAACATTAAAGAGCTTGCAGGGGCCTCCCTACTATTATTTTGGCTATTACAAAGCCTTGGGAAAAGCTTAGAAGATGGGCCCTCCTGTTTCCCCAGATCAACCATGTGTTCAGTTTAAAAATTAATATGATGGCTTACCCTCTGTTTTCGAAGCTCGTCCACGCAGTTTTGGCCATCCTTCGCCTTTTAGATGGTGGTGACAAGGAACCTGTGTCATTTGCACTTTTTTGTGGGAATTCAAAACCCAACGTCTCACCGCATACCTAGAAAGAATCATAACGAGTTGCAACAACTGAGCGAGATTTGCCATGTGTGGAAGCAGTGGATCATCAAACCTGGGCTCTGTAATATGTGAATGCTCCAGCCAGGGCTTTTATCAAAGGGAATAAAAAAGCCACACAGCGCTACTCGGGTGTGATAAGTGTGAGCAGAAGGGGCTTTTATGTGAAACAGCAGGATTGACATTTCCTGAGGTGAACTGTAGACGTCGCTCTGACGTAGCCTTGAAGAGATGCGTGATGAGAACCACCATGTTCACAGCTCACCTTTAAGGTTCATAGGCATTGGAATGGTATCAGGGTTCCACACGATTTATGCCGCTTGTCCTGTCTGGGTAATGCGCAGACTTTTGAATCCTGTGTTTTCTGGCCCTTTCTCCTGTCGCATGTCATGGATTTCCTTTTGAGAACCTCTAGGCCAGATAAAAAAGTTCGTCCGGAGTCCATACCGTCCACTAGCCCAGATTATTAGGAGGTATCAGAAATTGAGAGCTGTTTAATTGAAAAAGAGGCTTTTTACAGAAGAGCCAGTTGCTGAGGGAACACACCCGTGGACCGTCCGCAAAAGCACACATGGAACCAAACCTTGCACAGTTTGAGAAATCATCAATAAGTGGCACCACGATAAAACAAGTGAAAGTGATAACTGTGTGAAGATCAGATGAGACAGTGTTGCTTTGGTCCAAAACATTTTTTTTTTGTCTTTGGCAAAGTATATATGTTTTTAAAGAGTTTGAGGTGAGGCAACCTTTTTATCAATATCACTCAACTCTGAGCTGTTGGGTATAATTGGTTAGCAATTGGTCATCTCAACTGAAAGTGAGCGAGTTGCAGGACACATTCAGAAATATGTCCAGACTACCTTCCAACAAAACTTTGTTGCAATTCCGTTGCTGGCATTTTCTGTGACCTCCCTTTTTAGTGGTCAGAGGCCATAATTTTTCGTCCTGGGTAATGACATTAAGACTGCATCCGGCAGATGGGGAAGGCTGTGCGTGGGTAATAGATCCGGTAGCCCCTAAAAAGTGCGCACATAAGCTGTTGGTACTTCCTCTGTGACTGGCAGAGTGGTCGGCGCCATAAAAACCGACTGGGCCCCTCGGGTCGGGGAATTGTTGGCCTCTTAAAACGTTCTGTAAAATAGTTTAAGAATCAGAAGGATATTCCTGTTGGTGTGTATTATTATTCTAAAATGATATTCATGTGGTGTCCTGTACTCCAGTTAACAAAAAACAATCTGCCTTGAGATTTGCATCAACATTCCAGTAAGTGCAGTCACAATGCAGTGCATACATTTTGGGGGGAGTTAAAATGGTTGTATCCACTTCATGCCATTTTTTGTCAATGAAAAAGTCTAAAAGGGAAAGGAAAAGTACATTGCATAATTTTTCAAATAATATACATTAACTATCTTTAAAATGTAAAAGTTAAATATTTGTAGAAACATGAATTAAGGCATTGAAACTGTTACAGTCTTGGTTTTCAATTAGTGATGGGCTAAGGCCATAACGTCGTTTACACAATATCCAAGTTGTTATTTCATAAATTGTACATAACCTGACCTCCAACATTAAAAGAGCTGACACGAAAAGTTGACCAAATAAAAATACGCGCACTCTCTTTTACTAATTTCAATTTTAGCGAGTTTAATACCGCAGGGTGTTGTATGGTATAACGTCTTTAACAATCACAACGTTTTCTCTGCAACTACAAAGACAGTAGGTTACGCTTGTGCTACCGGATCGCATTATAGCCTGTGCCATGTCGCTCCTTCTCTAGCAGTCACATCACAGGCAGCGGCGTCGAAAGCGTTTGGAAGTTATTTGTATGATTAATAACTTACAGAAATGTAGTTATTAATCATACAATAATAACTACGGCGGACAAGGTCAGGGCAAAAAACAGCAATGTTAAGGGGCTTTAGCGAGACTACAATCCAAATCGGGCGCGCTACTTCAGGAAACAACGAGACTCGATAAGCTCAGCAGTGCCCCCCTCCTCGCAGCTGGGTGGACATATTAGGGCCGGAATAACACAACGTCTGGTGGAAGCCGCTGTTTCTCTCCTGTCCAAAACTCCGTGAATTAAGCGCTCTTTGAGATGGGCGCGCTCGTGGTTTGCATCCATATTTTATTCAGATT